>JAVJIF010014658.1:0-166111 GCA_038442645.1 Agave tequilana
CCAAAAACCTATTTTTCTTTGATTTTCCAAAACCCTAAAACAATAAAGATGAGAAGTTTTTGCACTTAAAACTCTTTTGAAAACTCTTTTAAATACTTCAGAAAACTGAAAATTTTTCTCTTAGAAAACTTAGCTAAAATCCCCAAAGAGATGGGGTTTATATAGCCCCTATACAAAACTAGCCGTTAGGCTGAGCTGGCAGTCTGACAGACTGCCGGTCGACCGGTCCGGTCGACCGCCAACGGTCAGAAATATGACCGTTGGGCAACAGCGGTCGACCGGCCCGGTCGACCGAAACAAACAGAGAGCAAAGCTCTCTTCTGCGGTCGACTGGTCCGGTCGACCCAGAACACCAGAGAGCAGATATACTGCTCCGGTCGACCGGCACGGTCGACCGTCTACTGTGCCAGAAACGTGCACAGGTTTGTGCACGTCGGTCGACCGTCCCGGTCGACCGACTTCTGACCTAGTCGACTAGTCAGGGACCAAGTCGAATTGGTTGAAGCCTGGAACAGAAAATCTGATAAAAACTTGTTTTAAAATATTTTTATCTTTTACAAAACTTCCATAAAACTTGTTTTACATATTGCATTGACATTAATCATGTGATAAAACATTTCTACTTAAATATCAAGCATATGAAATTTACTTTTGTTTCTTTTCAAAAATCAAGAATCAACACTTGTATTTTTCTCAAAACTTGATTTTTCAAGAACATGAATAGGGATATCAAAATAAGTTTGTTTACCAAGTTAAAGCATGTATGTATATCTAGAACATATCTAATATACATAGGTATAAAGTAAACTTGTTTTGATCTATTATTCATGAAAACCAAAAACCAAATCATGAAACGTGTGTGTTTTGTTCACTTGAGCATATCAACTAAACTAAGCTTTACAAATGGATCTAAAACTCTATCTAAACTAGGATACCTAAGTCTTCTTGTCGATCTTCCATCTTCAAGTAGACCCGATCCCAAACGCGTGATCCTCCAAGTGCAAAGGTATGGTCTTTAAGCTTTGGCACCGGAATCAACATGAAAAGCTTCTAAACTCCTTGTTGAAGCTAATCACCAACTAATATCCTGTTAATGATCTGAAACTTAGAAACACAAGAATATTAGTAAACATAACTACATGAGTTGATCATCATCAAAACTAGAGTGGAAGGCCATTGGGCCAACAACAAGGGTATGTTTCGAGGTTCGAGCACACTTGCTCTACATCCCCGCCTTCGACACACGAAGGATTTCCACTATGCAAGATCCCAATGGATCTCTCCCCGGTGCAGCAACACCTACAAGCCCTCAGACTCCCTAGTCCCGTACACACGCAAGCTCACTAGCTCGCCGAGGCCGCACCTCAAACCACCGAGTTCACACAAGAACTCTAAACCACCGCGAACACACTTGTCCGCCTCCTCAAAGAACAAAGAAGAAATCTCTTGGTGATCTAAAACTTTGATCACCAATTACAAACTCTCACAACACAATCCTATGGATAGATAAGGCAATGGATAGCTCAAGTGATTGTGAGAAAGCAAGATTGAATCTATGGTGAAAAACTCAAGAAATCACTTTTACACTCTTGATAAAACTTTCCTTTTGATTAGAAATATTTGCTCTCAAATATGTGGAGAAAACTCTTTTAATGGAGTGGGAAAAACTGGCTCAAAGCTTTCCTAAAATCTTGGCTTAAAACAATGACCAAACCCCCAAATTTATAGGCTGGAAAAATATAGCCGTTGGGTCTGTCAGGCCTGCCGGTCGACCCGAGCGGTCGACCGCCAACGGTTAAAAATCCGACCGTTGGAGCCACGGTCGACCGCCCGGGTCGACCGAGCCACTGAAGCAGAGAGTAGAACTCTCTGTCGGTCGACCCGTGCGGTCGACCGAACTTTCCAGAGAGCAGAGCTCTCTGGAGCGGTCGACCCGTACGGTCGGTCGTCCTCCAGTGCACAAAGGCGTGCACATCTGTGCACGTCGGTCGACCGAACCGGTCGACCGACTTCAGGGTTAGTCGACTATAAAGGTAGCAAGTCGACTAGCTGAAGCCTGAAAACAGATTTCTGGGATTTTAAAACTAAGTCTTTTGGTACACAAAAAAAATCCCATAAATACATAGAAAATCTACAAAAATAGTTTTACCAATATACTATGATATACAAACATGCTTGCACAAAATCAAGGCATGTTATAAAAGATTGGACTATTTTTGTAACTTGGAAATATTTGGCTCATGATAAAAACTGTTTTTTCAAAACAATATTTTTCCAAAACATGTTTTTCTAAATCTTCATCAAATACAAAAACAAGATATACTTTTAAAGCATAGTGTGTATGGATATGATCCACTACACAATCAAGATGAAGTATCTATGTTTTTGTCATTAAACTCTAAACTTGTTTTGGATAAAAGATATGCATATAAGAAATTCCAAAAATCAAAAAGTATTTTTCAAAGAGAAAAATCTTTTCTAAACTAAAAAAACTTTTATGAAAACAATTCTATCAAGAGTGTGTGTGTAAAAGTACTTGAGCAATCCACCACTATTCTATCCTTTACATTTTATCTAAAACAAATTAAAATCTTATACCTAGACACAAGACTTCATCTTCTTGAAGTCTTCACTTGAAGGCTTCTCATCTTCTTGACTTGGTCCAAGCTTGATCCAAAAGCTCCTTGGATCACACCGTGCTAGCTCCAAATCTTGACATTTTATTCTTTGTTGAGCTATGCACCGACTAAGATCTTGATAATGAATCTGTCACTAATTAAACACAAGATCATTAGTAAACATAACTTCATGAGTTGATCATCATCAAAACTAGGGTGATAAGCCTTTGGGCCAACATCAACCTCCTATTTTGTAAGTTTTTCCCAATCATTTTCTTTGGAAAACAAGTACTCATCAGTCGCGACTTGTACTGCTGTAAATTTGCCCTTGAAGACAATAAAACTCCAAGAAGAGATCTTCAAGTCAAAGAGGTTTTTGAGACTTCAACAAGTCTTGAGCCTAGGGACTGGCAATTTTCTTACATCGACTTCGTCTTATATGGCATATTATCTGACGACCTTAAAGAGGCAGCTGCCATCAGAAGGAAAGCTCCTCGATTCTATTACAATGCGATCATTCAAACATTGTATCACCAATCGTATGATGGAATCCTGCTCTGATGCCTTTCACACAAAGAGACATACGAGGCACTCAAAAAAGCTCATGATGATATGTGTAGAGCTCACCAACTCGAACCCATGCTCGAAGACCAGCTCATAAGACTTAGCTATTATTGGTCGAAGATGATCCCTGACGCCATTGCCTATCCTAAGTGATGTCATGCATGTCAGATCCACGGTGACTTTGCCCATCAAGCACCAGGATATCTTCATCCAACATCCTCTTTATGGTCATTTGAGATGTGGGAAAAGGATGTGATTGGACCTATCATCCCTCCAACATCTAGAGGACATCGCTTCATCTTGACCATAACGGATTACTTCTCTAAATGGACGGAAGCTGTCCCCCTGAAAGAAGTAAAGACACCAAACGTGATCAAGTTCATCAAGAATCACGTGCTCTATCGCTTTGGTGTGCCCTGACAAATTGTCCATGATAATGGGCCCCAATTCGTCAGCTAAGCATTTTAGAGGTTTTGTAATAAATTCAGAATCCAAAGTGTCTCATCAATGTCATACTATCTAGCCGCTAACAGCCTCGCAAAAGCCTTCAACAAGACTATTAGGAAGCTTTTCAAGAAATTTTTCTCGAAAAGTCAACGTGATTGGGACGACAAATTAGGTGAATGCTTATGGGCTTATCGCACAATGGTGAGAACCCCGACAAAAGTCACGCCGTTTTCCTTGGTGTACAGATGTGAGGTTGTACTCCCACTGAAGATCCAGATCCCATCTTTATGAGTCACCTTGACAACTAGGATGGCAGACGAGGAGAAGCACCGACTGCGTCTCAATGAGTTGGAAGCTTTAGACAACAAACGTCTGCAAGCCCAACAGCAAATCGAGCTCTATCAAGTTCGGATTTTCAGAGCCTTCAATAAGAAAGTCAGAGAATGGATTTTCAAGAAAAGCGACCTTGTCTTAACAGCCAGAAGACCCATGGTCATGACACATAAGACAAAAGAAAATTTCAGCCCAAATGGAAAGGACCATTTGCAGTAGAGTCAGTCTACTCAAATGGAGCATTCCGCCTCATACTCCAGACAGTGATACGCTCATGATGCCTATCAATGACAGATTCTTGAAGAGGTACTATCCTTAGAGGCACTCTTCTTATGATCAAGTTAACACTACACCTCTGATCAAAGCTTCAGGATCCAAGATGTTTGGAAGAGCGTCAAAGAAGAGCTTCTCCATTCAACGGATCACATCACGGTCAATCGACGCCGAGCCAACCGAACATTGTTGACATCATGATGCATGATGCTAATATTGAAGAGACAAAGTGTGAAACTTCAGTTTTAACCTTGTCACTCTTCTGATGATCAAGGTAACACTATACCTCTGATCAAAACTTCAGAATCCAAGATGTTTGGAAGAGCGCTAAAGAAGAGCTTCTCCCTTCAATGGATCACATCACAGTCGATCGACACCGAGCCGACCGAACATTATTGACATCACGATGCATGATGTTAATATTGAAGAGACAAAGTGCAAAACTTTAGTTTTAGCCTTGTCACTCTTCTGATGATCATGTTAACACTACACCTCTGATCAAAACTTCCAAATCTAAAATGTTTGGAAGAGCGCTAAAGAAGAGCTTCTTCCTTCGACGGATCACATCACAGTTGATCGATGCCAAGCCGACCGAACATTGGTTACATCATGATGCAAGATGTAAACATTAAAGAGAGGACAAAGACAAAATGTCAAATCTTAGCCTTATCACTCTTCTCTAGTTTATTTACAAACATCCAACGCCTCCAAGGATAGAGGAAGTAGTTGGCATTTAAGTCCAACGAAAAATTCTCAACAACTTATCATGCTGAGAAAAATAGCATGGTTAGCCCAACTCAAACGGTAGTCGATAAAAGCATACCAAATCTGTTGATAGCTGGGGTTTGCTAAAAATTCTGAGGGAACTGATCCTGCTTTTCCTCCAAAATGCCTTACCAATTCCCGTCCATGAAATGGTAAGACCTCAAAAAATTTATAATTATTTCCCAGCAAAACAATCACAAAATCAAACATGTTAAGTTAATATTATATCTCTGGCATAACCTGTTGTTAAGTTAATATTATACCTCGAACAGTGATTTCTTTCAATATCCCTAGCGGATAAAATTTTAACTTGTCAATTCTCTTCAATAGAATGGCAAGTCCACCAAATTGCTCAAATCACAAAAATCAAACTCTCGGTCAAGTTAATACTACACCTCTGACCAAAATTTTAACTTGTCAATTTTCTTCAATAGAATGGCAAATCCACCAAATTGCTCAAATCACAAAGTCTCTCGGTCAAGTTAACATTACACCTCTGACTAAAATTGCTCATATCGTAATATAAATCCCTATCAAGTTAACACTGCACTTATGACAATGATTCTCTCGATTTTTCTACTGAAAATGAGACATTCAATGCTAAGTTAAATATCATACTTCTAGCATCCAATCCATTATTAAGTTAAATACTACACCTATGACAATGATCCTCCCTCGAGCCTTCTCATCGAAGCCGAGATGTCAAATGCTAAGTTAATATCACATCTCTAGCATTCGCCTCGCTGTTAAGTTAATATTGAACCTATGACAGTGATTTTCTCAGTTTTCTCAGTGAAAATGAGATCTCCTCCTTGACAAGTTAATATCACACCTCTGACAATTTAATTTACTCCCAATTATAAATCCTAACCCGTCACGTTAACATTACACCTCTAACGGTAAAAATTCTCATAAATCGCCAGTGAATTTAACTCCACTTGTTGTTCTCATCAATAGGATAAGAAGTCCACAAAATTTGTTCAAATCACGAATTCAACTTCTGTCAAGTTAATATCACACTTCTGACTGTAACCTTTTCAAATTCTTTAGATGAAATTTTCAAATGTTGAGTTGCTATGTTAATCGTCACCTCTAGCAAATCAAAGGCAATCGCTTTTATTTGTCCGAGTTTCAAAATAAAAAAAGAAATTCAAGACAAGAAGAAGGCAAAATTATCACTTTATTTATATCAAAATTTAAAAGTGATACAAACACTCTCTTATTCAATAAGATAGAGTGTTACAAAAGAAGTGTAAAGAGTCACTCTTGCTCAGCAAGAGACTGTTGCTCCTTGAGACGTTGGCAATCTCTTACGCATGTCTTGTCGACTGTAGCCAAGAATAGTAGGTCCATTTCCTTTCCTCTTCAGAATCATGGTGCTTCTCGAGATTAAAATGCAGTGGAACATTCTGATTCCACCCGACTATTTGGCGTGAAAGTCTTCTTCCCTCACAAGGTCATAATCTTTCGTTTAATGGAAGATTTTGCCACTAGAAAGTCATCCAATGAGCATGGATTTTTCATCGCTGTTACTTCTTTGAATAAGATTGGTGAAGGGAGGATCTGAGACCTTACTGGTGACGTCCTCTTTCCCGTGACCTTCAAATGCATTATGCTCGTTGCGGCCGCTTCCTTGAATAAGATTGGTGAATGGAGGATCCGAGGCCATACTGGTGCATCATGTTTACCATTATCTGGGTGCAAATCAATAATGCTCTAGAGAGGTCCAGAACTAACAAAGCCAATTTATGTCCTCGTCATGCAGATCCCCCTATCTCTCTTTGATGCCATCTTCGAAGAGAAGCTCTGACTTCCTGAATGGTTGTCGGTTAAATGAAATTGTTGTCTCTTATTGGCTTCAGTGATTGCAACTGTCTTCCACAGGCTAGAGAAGACAGTGGAGTCAGCACCGTCGACATAGCCGAGGCTTGCCAAAAGAGAAAACCCAGAGGTTAAGTTCACAAAGACAACTAAACATGTCAAGATATTGAGTGCGAGGCTCAATATGAGACCCATGTCCAACGGTTGAAACGCGAGGCTCACATGGCTCGCGTATGAAGTCCAGACTTAGAAAGTTTTCTAATTCTTGAAGCTCAAACACGAATCTTATGAATGAGACCCGTGTTTAAGATCTCAAAATGCGAAGTTTGCTATGCTCGCGTCTAAGATCTTAAAATGCGAAACTTGTTTGGAAGTGAAATCTGTGTGCCTCTCATCAACACGAAAGTTGCGTTTACAAATCAAGCATGGACTCGTGAATCTTATATCGACCGTCCAACTTTAAAAGAAGCTTGGAAAACTTCAGGAAGAAGTCAAGAGACATTATCTCTTCACGATCAGCAATAGCAAAACTTCAAGGACACGGCATCTCGCCATGTGCGACAATGGCGAAAACCGTTTTCCTACCTGAAGAAAAATCTTTTGAAGGAAAGTGTCATCCATCAAGGTGCAACAACAAGGATGCTAGAGGAGGAAATGATGCTTTTGATTGTGGGGTCACTTAACAGTGATAATCTTTGAAGAAGATTGCGAAAAAGTATTAAAGCTTTGGATTCTTCTGAAAACCCAAGAACTCTGAAAGTTCTTTAGAATACACGCTTGAGGAGGAGAGTCAAAATGAATGACTATTAAGAGACTCTTAGCTTATTTATAGGCTCTCTAATGACCTTAATGAATGATGTAAAACTCAAAGCCGTTCTTAAAATCCCCTTAATGCCTTAATTCGCGACTTGAATCTCAAATCCAATCTGAGCGAGACACGTGTCTAACACGTCATTTGAGTTTAAAAGACATTCGCACCCGAAAACTCTCATCAACCTTTGGGTTTCCAAGCCAAGTCCGCATTCTACTCAGCAATGCGAAAACCATATTCACAAATCAAACGTGGACTTGTGAGATCCGCGTCGACTGATCAACTTCAACAGAAGATTTTGAAACTTCAAAAAAAAAGTTAAGAGGACAGAGCCTCTTCCTGTTCTCAATGGCGAAAGCCATTTGAAGATTTTTACCTGAAATAGGGTTTCTTGAGGAGAAACACCACCCATTCGAGACTCGGCAGCGGCGGCGCTGGAGGAGGTAGCGACAGTCTTCGCTTTTGGAGCCATGAGCATGGTGAAAATTTTTGAAAAGATTGAAAAAAGCTCGAACCTTTATGGGGTTTCAGAAAGCTCAAGAGCTTTAGATGCGAGTCTGATCGAAGATGATGAGGAGTCAAAGTGAATTGAATGTTGAAAGACCCGGGTCTTTTATAAGCCTTTCAATGGTCGAGATACGTGGCGCGTATCTCAAGCTCAATCCGAGCCAGACACGCATCCCAAGCGGCACCTGCGTTCGCGCCTTAGAGCATTTAACTCGATCTTCTTGTTTCAAGAGCTGCGTCTCAATAGCAATCAAGAGTCACGTCTCTTCAGCAATCAAGAGCCGCGTCTTTACGGCAATTGAGGGTCACGTCTCAACTCCACTGAAGTTCGTGTCTCCACTTGATCAGCATGACAACCGCATCTATGAGGGCTGCGTTCTCTCATATACAAAGAGTATATCTCTGCTTCTGTAATCAGTTTAATAGTATACTGGTAAAAGCAATCGACAACTCTATTGGTTCAACAGTACATCGAAAAGCAAACCAGAGGTCATAACAAGTGCTAGACTGAGTTTCTAAGACACTAGTGATTATCTTTCCTAGAGGCTTCAAGAAGTTCAATAGTACACTCACGAAGACCACAATCCAGACAGGATCAAGATCAGGACATCTCAAAAGATTGATAATTTGATCACGTTACTGGGTCAAGATCGCGTTCTGAGACGCTCGCGTTCTGAGATGCCCACATATGAGGTCCACATCTAGCGCGAGACCCGCGTTTCTATTGTAACAGATCTCATAACTGGGTCAATTAACACCCCACGTAATGAGAAAGTTAATTCCCATTATTGAAGGATTTTAGAGGACAATAATACCCCTATGACTCTCTATAAATAGCCTAAGGAGCTATGGCAGGGGAGAGGACTTTAGAAAGGAAGAGATTTTTTTTGAGATTGAGAGCTGAGAATTCTCAACCTAAAAGCTAAAAGCTTCTTACTTTCTTAGAGAGAATGAGAAAAGGAGTAATCAGTGGACTCTAAACACTTAGCATGTTAAAAAATAGAGCTCCCTTCTGATTAGTCTTCGAGAGCGTCCTGAAGAGAAGTTAAACAGTCGGCCGGTCAATGAAGAAAAAGAATCACTCTCTACTGTCACACAGAGAACTCATCCTTAAATAAAGGAGAGAATCATACCTTCTCCCATCTTTTGTAATCGGAATCATTCTGTTGTAACTTTTTGACCACTCAAAGAAATCTTACATCAACCAAGGCTTTTCCGACGAGAAACATCGAGCAAGTTCATTATTTAAGGGAGAAGAGTAATAAGGAAAGTTTCACGGGTAATTCAAGATATAGGAATTTGACGTGCAACTATTGTCACAAAAGGGGCACCTTAGAGCTGATTGTTGGCTTCGAAAGAAGAAACAATCAGATGCTAATGTTATTGAACTGATTGGAGAAGATGAAGATAAGTGCGATGTTTATCTGTTATAGACAGATCAGTTGGTAATAAAGATAGATGGATTATTGACTCTGAATGTTCACAGACATCAGTTCCAATAAGGAGATGTTCTCCTCATATACTTTGGTTCAAAGGGGAGAAGTCTTCATGAGAAATTCTGCTACAATTCAGTTTCGCTCTCATGATGGATGCATCACTACTCATCAAAGCCTTCGTCATGTTCTCGATTCAAGGTATAATCTCTTCTCTCTTGTAGCTCTACAAGGAGAAGGGTTCAGTTTCAGTTCTGAAGGTGATCTTATGAAAGTCTCCAAAGAGGTTCATGTGAAGTTGCATGCCGAATGTATTGGCAATGTGTATATGTTGCGAAATTTGAAAGTCACAGTTGGTGGATTACAGTTGTGCTTAGTTTCGGAAGCGCCGGTTGTGGAACAATCGGAGACTACGATGGTTTCGAGCTCGGATGTTCAATTATACCCCGAAAAGATATTGAAACTAGGCGCGCAACAAGAAAGTTCAGATCGTTCTCTTATGGCGGAGTAAATTCTCATAAATCCTATGTGATCAAGGAGATCGTCGGGTGTTTAAGTTCAGGTTGGGCTTGAAATTATTCGACCTAATCAAGTCGTGAATCACATGGGGTTATGGAGAAAGGGAGTGAGATGAAGATGAAGCTAAAATTTGTTCAATTGTGCGTGAATGCGAGCATATGGAGCATGTTGCTATTCTTGGACTTGGACGTAATCGAGTCAATGGGGAGATTGTTAGGATTTGTGACTGGAATACATCGTAAAGGTAGACAAAACTTCAGAAATCAAAAAACGGACGTGCACAAGGAGCTGTGCACGTTACTAGTTGATTAATACTGGGTATGACTAATCACATGAATTAGTCGACTAATATATTTTATAGCTGACTCGGTTGGCCAACGGAGAGTTGGGGTTCTCGAATTTTGTCAGAGTAGTCGACTAGTATTTGAGCCTAGTTGACTATTATATGATATTTGTCGACTAATATATGATATTTGTCGACTAATATCCTGGCCTAGTCGACTAATGGCAAGTCTGACAGTTCATTTTCTGGATTTGTTTCCAGAATCGAGTTGGATTCAGGTTTCCTTTATTTTGAGGCGGTGATTTGTTCGTATTGGTGAAGTCTGTTTAGGAATAGGAGAGTTCTATAGTTTATAAATAACCTCTTGGGGGTGGCCTTCAATGTAATCTAATAAATTTGTAATTTCTAAGGGTGTAATTCATCTAGGTAAGTGATTCGTGAGAGAGGCTTAGTCACAAGGGTTTACTGTTCTTGATAGCCATCAAGGGATTATAATCTTCTCAAAGTGAGGTGTAAGTAATTCTTATTATATTCTCCTAAAGTTTTTTAATAAAGTTTCTCCTCTTCTGTCCTGAACGTACACACAATCTGTTTGATCGGTAGAACCACATCATATTGTGTGTTGTCTTCTATCTACTTTGGAATATCTTCTTCTCTTCTTCATGTTGCCTTAATAGATCATGTGGTTTGTTTTCGTTGCGCCGTCCCAATCAGTTTGGTCGTGGGGGCGTCTCCGAATTCACAGGGGTGCTTTGGTGGCACCGACGAGGGACTGGGCGGCAGTGGCGAAGTGCTTGGTGGTCTCGACGAAAGCGGGAGGAGGCGAATTTGGGGGCAGAGAGAGTGTAGGGCACAAGAAAAAGAGAGGAAATGAGGGAGGGATCTGGAATGAGGGAATGAGGGCATAAGCAGGGTCTAGTTTTGACTGGTGCTGATGTGGCATGCCACGTCAGCACGGGAGCATGAGCGAGAGCCAAATAGTAAAACTGTATCCACACTTAATTTAGTCAGAGACCTATTCTATAGGAGTTTGTTTCAAGGTGGTAAAGCTAAAGTTAGTTGCACTGTTACATTCTAGGACGTCTTCTATAGGAGTTTGTTACATTTGGGATTCTGTTTGTCGACAAAATCTGATATACACATGTACCCACGCACCCCCCCCCCCCCATTTAGATATATATATATATATATCTCTCCTAAATCTTTGATATTTAAAAAAAAAATATCTTTTAAATGTTTGATGTTAGAAATTTACTCTTTAAATCTTCAAATTCTTAGAAAATAACAACTACTTCATTTCTTCTCTAATCGTTAATCTCATAAATTCAAGAGTCCTTTTCTCTTGCCATATTCATAATTTCTAGTGAAATGTTTTTATTCTTATTTAAAAAAAATTTCTTTCCATATGCAGATATATTTTGTAGGGGTGAGCAGTAGTCGGGTATAACCGAAATAACCGCAAAAAAACCGATACCCGAACCAGATTTTACTCGAACCGAAATATTTCGGTCGGGTTTCGGAGTCGGGTTCCCAAAACCGAACCCGACCGAACCCGACCGAAAATTAAGTTAAAAAAAATTAAATATATATATCACGACTCGAGGAGCCCAGCGATCGCGAGGCCCGACTTCTGTTCCTGTTCACGACTCAGTCTCTCTCTCTCTTTCTCATTCTCTCAAAAACGAAACCCTAATCCCCAATTTCCTCCATCTCCGATCGTCTGCGCACACCGTCGATCAGCTCGAAGGCTCCGATCATCTCCTCTCGTCATCGGTCATCTCGATCTCCGATCATCTCCTCTCGTCATCGATCATCTCGACCTCTTCGATCTCCGATCATCTCGATCTCTTCGATCTCCGATCATCTCGATCTCTTCGATCTCCGATCATCTCCTCTCGCCGCTCCTTCGTCAAGCCGGACCGTCAATCAAGCCCAATCGCCGCTCCTTCGTCAAGCCGGACCGTCGATCAAGCACGATCGCGGATCGCCAGTTCGCCACTCCTTCGTCAAGATTGAAAGTCGATCAAGCCCGATCGCCAGTCGCTACTCCTTGCCCTCGGTGCCTCACCAGCCAGCTCACCTTCTCATCCGAAGTCCGAACTACGAAGATCATGTCTCCTCCTCCTTTGCCTTCGCAATCCATTGAGGTAAATCCCCTGGATCCATTTCCTAATTAGCTAAACAAGTAGCAATTTACAAGTTATCTTGTTTGTGGTTTGGTTGGTGACTGGCAACTTATCATATTTACTTACAAGTAAATAGAAACCTTTTTTCTGTTGAGTGTTCTTCATTTCAAGTGTGAGGGTGAGAGTCTGTGCACCTTGTGTGTTCAAAAATACAAATAATTTAGCATTATAAATTTGTCATTGTATAGGACTTTGCACTCAGCAAAATTTTCTTTTGAGATAAGGACTTGAGTATGATTAGCTTTATAACCTACTTGTTGGAAGAAATACACTGACGACATATATTGCCAATGCATAGAGAGTTTGTTAGAACAACTCCAAATAGAACTCACATTATAAGCCACGCAGATTACTTTTCGCCGTATTGCCATACTTTTTAATCTTACTTTGGATCTCCTTCTCCTTCTCTTTAATCTTACATTATAAGCAATTTGAAAATTTTGATCCTTTCAATGTACTGTTTTTTTAATTCTAAAAATTATGATTTTTTTTTTTTTTTTTTTTGGAGAATGTAAATTTTATATTTCCCAAAAAAAAGGTATCTACACATATCCATGCAGCAGCCCAAAAACAAGAGCTACAACCTAAAAACCCACCCTATGAAGCCCACATGAGGCTAACCTCAAGATTACAATCCCATCCACCCACCTGGCCAAAGGCAATACCTAGTAATACAGAATGGAACCAGGAACAAACACTGGTCCGAAAATAGTTCCCCAACACACAAAAATGAATCTCAAACCAATGGCATCAGGGGAAGGAGACAACCCCTGCAATTCCAGGAAGCAATGTTCATTGGAAATACAAGTAAGATTGCCGGTTCCTCCCCTTTTTCCAATTTGGAACATAGGGCTTAGGATGTGGCTTGCGTTCCTCCGCCCTACTACCGGAAGTAGACACTTTGCCCACTGCCATAGCAGGCACCGCCGCCCGAGCAGGAATGGGAGCAACATCCTCAGCTCGACCAGGACCGGGATCACCACCCTGCAAGCCCTCACCATCCAGCTGTTGCTGGACAGCAGGCAGTTCTAGGTGTCCAGCCATCTTCTTTTTCTTCCCCTTCTTACCCACTCTACTCCAGCCCACATCTCCAGGATCCAGGTCTTCCCCAGGACACATTGGTGCATCAACGTCAGCAGCCACCAGAAGTCCAGCCCCCAACAGGCCCTGACCGGAGCCATCCTCATCAGAGCATTCATCCGCTTCAAGGCCCCTGTCCACCCCTGGCGAGACCTCCACCACAGGTGGGCCGGATTGTACTAATACAGCCCCCGGAGGCTTCACACCGGTGGTAGGAAGTGTAGATCCTTTACCAGCCGGGCCTGCAGCACTATCTACCCGTACCTCCACCCCAGGTGTAACAACTGGAGCAGAAGGGGCAGAGAGACCTACCCCAGGCACCGGCGCTTGTTGACTCCCCTGAGCTCCCTTGCCGCAAGAACCTGCCACATGCCCAAACCTCATGCACCTTTTACAGAATTTGGGAGTGAACTCAGCTATCACCAATTGATGATACACCACCCCCGTCGGCAGCCTAACTTCGACATCTGAAACAATATCCGTAGATGCATCCACCTCCACCAAAACTCTAGCATAGGAGAGCCTCTCCTTTGTCAGAGTCATTTTATCAGTAGTTAAAGGTTTCCCCACCTTGGACACAATCTTGCCAAGGGCACGAGCATTCCAACAATCAAGGGGGAGGCCCGGAAGCTGGATCCATATCGGAACAGAAGATACATCCTCTCCCTCGAACCTGAAGCATCTCGGCATATTTTTCAGAATCAAATTACTCCCGTACGCAAAGTACGGTCCACCATTCAAGACCTTCCGTCTATCCTCTTCCGATTGGAATTTGAAAACAATCCAACCCGACCGATGTCTCCAATGAGAACAGCAAACTTTCCATCCCTCCCTCAAGTTGCGCACTGCTGCCATACCAGGAAACCTGCCTGCAAAAATGCCCACCAAACAGTAACCCCAGACCTCCTCGACCACATCCACATCCTCCTCCTCTAACATCACAAGATCACCATCTACTTCCCACTCATCCAGCTTAATCCCCTTGCCTAGATTCCGATTATCCTTAAATAAGTTCACCCATGGTGCCACCTGAGCATCCCCATCAGCCCCCTCTTGGACCTTAACATTGCCAGCAGCACCCAACTTCTGACCAGAAACAGACGGGCATGGCTGTGGCATTTGATCAAACACTTGATCTGCCAACAGCCCCCCTCTGCAAAACACAGATCTGGATCCTGGTTCCTTGCTTCCTCCACCTCCTCATCCTCCTCATCAGAGTTAGCATCAGAAGAAACATGATCACACTCCTCTGATTCATGACAACTAACCTCATTTCCATCCAAAGAGGCCTGCTGCTCCGAATCCAGATCCGCCTCCTGCTCAGCCACCGTCTGCACTTGATGAATCCGGCCAGAAACAGCAGCGCCCACCCTGGATCCAAACTGAACTGGCGCCACCACCTGCCGCATAGCTTGCACAGGACCCATCTCCTTCACCTTGGCTCCCCCTTTGATGAACCTCCCATCAAGATCACGGGGCTGTCCAGACCTGGATCTGGTAGCTGGTTTCATGGTTAGAGATCACTCCCGGACCCAAGAAGACAGACCAAGAAGAAGATCCTCACGCGCTGTAGAAGAGCCAGGGCGAGTTCCACCATTGGAGAAAATCGGCCCTGGGAGAGCTTCTCTCTCCAAACTCCTCTTACCGACTGAGAGTTCAACTGAGAGCTCTTTCTTGATTCTTCTAAAAATTATGATTATTTGATCTCTATACAGTATTATAGTTAGTGACTGTAAATTGTAATCCGGCCATTCCTAGATGAGTTTCAATTTGCTAGCAACTAATTTCAGTGTATTACAGTCTACATTTGATGTTATAGAGCCAACCCTTGATTGTTAGTTGCTTCAGCTTAGATTCTCACATTCTTTTTATATGGAATTGTTATCAAATTGGCCCTAACAGTAACAGGTTCATTATTTCATTACTACTTGATGCTCATTAGTCTTAGTTAACACATATCAAACGTTTATGCTGCCTGGTTCTTTATTTTATCTTAAAAATTAATAACGGATAATTATAGGTCTGGGTTCTGTCTACAGATTTAACATTTAGTAATTAGTATTTTGGAAAACTAATTTCAGTGTAATCAGTTCATTTCTTTATGCAAATGCTAATATGTATTTATAATTTTCTGCAATGGCTAATATGCAGTTGTTCATAAAGAGCATGATTGATATATATAAGAACATGAAATGGAAAATACAAAGAAAAAAAGATCTTGTCCATAATCATTATTTACTATTAATTTCTCCAAATATCAAAGAGAATTATATTACTAGTACTTTTTTCAAAAAAAAAATCAATTTGCATGAGAGAAACTGAACACACAAAATAGTCTTTCTTTCCTAATTTTATGAATTTAGTGAACTGGCAATATATGTTGATATTTTTCTTTAGAGATAGTGGTTGGCTTTATTTGGAGGATTGAGTTATATTCTTGATTATGCTTTGTTGCATTTGTTGTCTTTTGCCTCAGAAAGAGTTCTCTTTTAACTTCTTGATAGGAATTTTTTTGTAGGTTACACAAGGAGATAGTGTGAATGAGAATGATGCGATCCTTTTGGATGGCAACAATGCAAGTCAATCGACTCAAGCTCAAGTCGATCCCACTCTTCAAAGTGGCCAAATATCGCAAACTCCAGCAGACCAAACCCAAATTCGAAAGTTCCAACTTAAAAGAAAAGCAATGGAGCCAAGGTTAGATGTTTGGAATCATTTTTCAAAAGTTTTTGAGCATAGTGTTTTGGTGTCTGCCAAATGTAATTATTGTAAAAGGTCATTTGCAGCACATCCTAAGCGAAATGGTACCACCTCACTTAAGAATCATATGGAATCATGCAAAAAACATCCTCATAATATCGACACACGCCAAAACTCATAAGTTTGACACAATCGATGGAATCAAGTGAGGGGAGTCATAAGATGGGTACTCTAGGAAGTTGGGAATATGATGAACAAGCCATAAGAGATGCACTTAGTAAGTTCATCATCCTAGATGAGCTTCCTTTTAAATTGGTAGAGGGTATTGGATTCATACATTTCATGTCTATAGTGTGCCCTAGATTTCGTATCCCATCTCGTTGGACGGTTCAAAGGGATTGTTATGAGCTTTATTTGAGAGAGAAGACAAATTTGAAGAATTTGTTGAAGGCCACATGTCAAAGGGCGTGTCTCACTACGGACACTTGGACTTCTATACAAAATATCAATTACATGTGTCTCACCGTACATTGGATTGATATTGATTGGAAGTTGAACAAAAGAATTCTCAACTTTTGTCCTATTTCTAGCCATAAAGGTGATGAACTCGGTAAGGCAGTAGAAAAGTGCTTAATAGAATGGGAGATTGAGAATGTCTTCACTATCACAGTTGATAATGCTAGTTCAAATGATAAAATGCTTCAATACTTGAGAAAGAAGATTAATAATTGGCGTGGTAGTATGTTAGATGGGAAATTTCTTCATATGAGATGCATTGCACGTGTGATTAATCTTGTTGTGAGTGATGGCCTTAAAGATGTAGGAGATTCGATTAATCGGATCCGTTGGGCCGTGAGATATATTAGGCAATCTCCATCAAGGCTAGCAAAGTTTAAAACATGTATTGTGACAGAAAAGCTTGTATTTACTACTTCTTTATGCTTGGATGTGTGTACTAGGTTGAACTCCACCTATTTAATGTTGGCCGCCGCTCAACAATATGAAAAAGCTTTTGATACATTTTTTGAGGAAGATCCAAACTTTCATACAGAAGAGGATAAGTATAAGCTTCCTACGGAGAATGATTGGGCAAATGCTAGGAGATTGTGCACATTGCTTAAAAAATTCTATGACCTAACATTGCGTGTGTCTGGATCTTTGTATGTGACAAGTAATACACATGTTGATGAGATTGGTAATGTGCTTGTTGAGTTGAAAAATTGCATGCAATCAGATGATCTTAATATGCGAAACATTGCAGTTAAAATGAGAGAGAAATATGATAAATATTGGGGAAGTTGGGAGAACATGAACATGTTGACTTACATTGCAGTGCTTCTTGATCCCCGAAACAAGTTGGAGGTTTTGGGCTATGTTCTTGATGACATATTTGGTTAAGGTGTTGAGGAGAAGAGCAAATTTGTCATAGACACCGCAATTTCATTGTTTAATGAATATAAGGCCAAATATGAAACTATTAATCAAGAAGGAATAAGTGGGCAATCAATTAATGAAGGTTCAAGTGTTGCTAGCAATCCGGCCATTCCTAGTGCAAGAGCACGGTACATAAAGAGAAGAAGCATACTCAGTGAGGAGATACAATCGGAGTTAGAAAGGTATCTAAGTGAAGCAAGAGAATGTGAAAGTCCTAATTTTGACATTCTTCATTATTGAAAAGTCAATAGTGAAAGGTTTTCCATCCTATCTAAAATGGCTCGTGATGTGTTGGCTATTCCTATCTCTACGGTGGCTTCTGAATCCGCATTTAGTACTGGTGGACGAGTACTTGATCCATTTAGGAGCTCCTTGACTCCTAGAATTGTACAATGTCTTATTTGTACCGCGGATTGGCTTCGATCTGTCATGGCAACACAAAAAAGGACAAGTGTTGAAGAAGATTTAGATGAACTTGAGAAGTTGGATAAAGGTATGCATTTGTATATAATGAAATCTCTTTGAATTTTGATTTTCTTTTTTTAAGGTGCTAATATTGTTGATTATATTTTGTTTTATCTCTTTCTTTTTCAGATTTAGGGAAGCTTGCGATTGAGCTTACAGTTACGGACTTGTGATTTAAAGAAGATGATAGTGATCTTGATGTGATTTGGCTTACAAGTTCTGGTTAGCTTCCATCTAACTCTGTAATGATTTTTTTACATAAAGCTACAGGTTTCATGTTTTAGTTTGTGCCTCTAGTTAATAAGGAATAAGGTTCTCAAAATTTATATATATACATATCTGTTAGACTGTTACAGGTTGACATATAAAGCCTGTTGGCTGTTACAGGTTTACAGGTTGACATATATATACATATCTGTTACTGTTAGACTGTTTTACTTGTTGTTCACTTGTTTGGCAATTCCTTCCAGGCTTCCAGCTTTACAGGTTTACAGGTTTACATGTATATACATATCTGTTACTGTTAGACTGTTTTACTTGTTGTTCACTTGTTTGGCAATTCCTTCCAGGCTTCCAGCTTTACAGGTTTACAGGTTTACATGTATATACATATCTGTTACTGTTAGACTGTTTTACATGTTGTTCACTTGTTTGGCAATTCCTTCCAGGCTTCCAGTTCCAGCAAATCACAAAGCAAGGGTTTGGCTTTACTATATCAGCCGAGAGCAATACTGTGTATGACAATTCCTTCCAGGCTTCCAGTTCCAGCTTCCAGCAAATCACAAAGCAAGGCTGCAAGGGTTTGGCTTTACTATATCAGGCTATCAGCCGAGAGCAATACTGCCAGTGCGGCAGACTGGCAGTGCCTGCGTTTAGATGTGGTCTGCCTTACCTGCTGAGAGCAATGATTGATGTATCAGAATTCAGAAATAGAATGACTGTTGTGCTGATTGTTAAATGTTAACTATTGGAAGTTTGGAACACATGATCAGGATGTTGTTTAAAAATTAGCCATGCTTTGTCTTTTTATTCACATTTTATGCTTTTGGAGAATTGTTGTTAGTTCATTACGATGATAAATTAATGTATCAAATAGTAATTTGCTGCTATTAACTGATGAGTTCATGAGAGTAGTATGGTTACTTGTTAGACTACCTGATTGATTTTTACTACTAGTTTCCTAACCGAAAAACCGAAAAAACCGAACCGAACCGAACAAATTCGGTTCGGTTCGGTTCTCAAGTCTAATCGGTTTAAATTCGGTTATGTAAAAAATAGTAAAAACCGAACCGAACCGACCGATGCTCACCCCTAATATTTTGTCATATTTTGTTTTTTTTTTTTTTCATTTTTCTCAATGTACTATGTAGAGGTCATACCGTTTGGGGCCAGGAGAAGGATGCGAGTCAGACTAAAAGCTGGGGCAGAAGATGGTTCAGTTTGCAACTGTGACACTTGTTCATGCTTTTGACTGGGCCATGCCTGAGGGCTAAGTACGGAGAAGTTGGTTATGAAAGTAGCCTAAGGGCTGACTTTGAATGGGCCGTCCTTTGCTGGTCCACCCAAATGAAACAGTGTGTTTTTTCAAGAGGGGGTTGATATTTGCTAGATCTAGGTGTTTGGTACTTGAATAACCCCTGCATAGGAGAGATTACAATGATTTGTTTCTTGGGTCATTCAATATATTTCAATCCACTTATCATGTAAGTTACAAAATAAGCATAAAACCAGCATTACTCATTTTCTTTTAATGCTTTCATTTCATATTAAATCAAGAGATACTATTCATTGAATCATTATACATATAAGCAGCTCCCCCAGGGAACAGACCCCTGTAATCTCTCCTATGCAGGAGTTATTCAGGTACTAAAACACCTAGACCTCGTACACACCACACCAAACCCTCTCTCTCTTGAAAAGAAAGGGGGGAAAAAAAAACATACTGTTTCATTTCACATGTAGACATCCTGGGCCAACCTCGGAATCGGGTGGACGACCAGAGGGATGGCCCGTTCCAATGTCAGCCCAGCGGCCTCTTCCATATCCAGCTTCTGGCCCATCCGGCCATCGGGCAAGGCCCAATCGAAGCCCTGGATGAGGGTTGCAGTTATGAGCTGGACCATCTTGAGGCCCATGGTCATCCCCACGCAGATCCTTCTCCCGGCCGAGAACGGGAGGATTCCAAAATCATTCCCCTTCACATCAACGTGCTCGTGGCTTCCGCCGGGGAGAAATCGGGCCGGGTTGAATTCAAGTGGGTTGGGCCAGACCTCTGGGTCACGGGCTATGGCCCATAGATTTGGCAGGAGCATGGCGTCCTTGGGAATGCGGTACCCGTTGATCTCGCAGGCATCTTTAGACAAGTGAGGGACGGAGAGCGGGACCGAAGGGTGGAGCCTGAGGGATTCTTTGATGAGGGCATTGAGAAGGGGCAGGTTGTTGAGGTCGGCCTCGCAGACGAGACGGTCTCGGCCCACCACGGTATCAATCTCTTTCTGGGCCTCTTTGAGGATGTCTGGGTTACGGACCATTTCAGACATGGCCCATTCTATGGCAATGGATGACGTATCTGTTCCGGCTGCGTACAGGTCCTGAATGCAAGAAGAAGAAGAATTTATTATAAAGAAACATAATAATAATATTAATAATAATAATAATAATAACAGTGAAAGTACGTAAAAGGGCTTACAAAGAGCAGAGCCTTGATGTCTTTGTTGGTGAGCCTGCCACCCTCAACATCATCCTCCTCCTTCAACTTCATCAGCACACTCAGCAAATCCCCTTCTTTCGCCGCGGCCGCGTGCTCCTCGATGAGCTTGTCATAAAACTTGTTGAACCTCTGGTGCAGCTTCTTCATCCTTCCGACTGTTCCGTCGAGATCGAACCAGCGCAGCGCCGGCACGTAGTCACGAAGGTAGAACTCTCCGGCGAACTTGAACAAGTCCATCACCATCTCCTTGAACTCCGCCGCGTCGCCGCTCTCGTTCTCGGGCACGAACACTCGTCGGCTGAACATGGACATGGATAATGTGTTGGCGGTGCACACGTTAAGGGCCTTCCCCAAGTCCATGGTGCCCTTGTTTTGTGCACGGGAGTTGAGCGCGCGTGCGAGGAGGACGACTTCCGACTCGCGCACGTGACGGAGGTCGTCGAGGGCTTTCTGGGAGAAGAGGTGGGAGGTGCAGAGCCGGCGGTACATCCGCCACCGCGGGCCGTAGTTGGAGAAGACCAGATCCTGTACTCGTACAATAAAAAATCGGCCTTCAGAAATAATTCGGCAAATTCCGAGATTATAGAATAAATAAATATTATTATTTATTACTATTATCCGTATTATAATAAGGGCGAGATGTTTCTACTTTTAAGTCTATTACTTCTGACATTTTAGCATTAGGTTAAAAAATAAATTCTCATCTATACTACTAATAATATAGAAAAGCTGAGTGTTTCGTTTGTGTCAATCACTTTTGACATGTCCAACATTATTTTTCACCATTTTTTCTTTTTTACATCTTTTCTGTCTTCAGTTACAAGTTGTATCTAAAGGGTCTTTATTAATTACGACACTATGATAAACTTTCCAATTTTCTCTTTTACGCATGCAATAACTTTTATTTTTATACTATTTTCATCTTTTATGTTGCCTTAAAATGCTGACCCTATTCTATTTTGTAATTTTATTTTTCTTTATCCAGCCATAGATAGATCTGAACATGAGACTCCTTGCAACTTACTCTCAGCTTGTTTACCTATATTTTAATAGTAGTAGCTTGCAACAGTCAAGTATATCTTAATTATTCTAATCTTCACTTAAATATATATCTTAAGAAAATCATAAATATTCAGAAAAAAAAAAACAAACAATAGCTAGCTAGAAGGAAATCTTAGCCATGCCTCATGATTGAAGGCCAAATTCTCGGCCGAGATGGAGCGTGGCCGGTAGCTGAATTGGCATCGTGCACTTTAAGGAACTGTGTAGCGACAGAGGCAGAGCCGGCGACAATCACATCCACCGACCCCAAACGAAGGCGGAACAACGGCCCATATTCCTTGGCAAGGGCCTGCATGGTCTGATGAGGCTTCGCTCCGAGTTGCAGAAGGTTGCCCAAGACTGGCAGGCCTCTTGGGCCTGGAGGGAGAGGGAGAAGGCCCTTGGGCTCTTTGCTCTTTCTACCAACAAGAACATAGAAGAGGAGAGAGGCAACTAAAAGAGTGGAGAAAAAGAGCATAAGAGGAGTCATGGTTCACTACTCGGTACTCAGTTGGTACTTTGTAGTGTGCTTGAAATGGAAATTGTGTTTGAGGAAGTATGAGTTGAGTGAGCTTTATATAGACCTCCTCTTGGGCGAGTGAGCACATGCGCAGGTGTTTGAATAAGTTCCACCAGATAGCTGGCTGCATCTGACTGGCCATTTGATTTGAATGTTGAATGATTTGAATGCTCAATCATCTCTCTCTCTCTCTCTCTCTCTCTCTCTCACAGTTGACTGGTCTACAAGGGCGGTTGGCTTGTAATATCCCGAGAAAAGTATTGTGTTTATTTTTTTATTTTTATTTTTTATTTTTGTATACCTTTCTTCAAGAAAGTCTTTAAAGGTGAGCGCGAGCGCCATTATAGTACGACTAACTATTAGTTATAATAGCGTTGTTGTTGGTTCCTGTGCTTCATGTATTATGGGAAGGTTTTGTTTGAAATTGGTAACATAATATAATACTCCATAGGAAATAACATAGCGTAGTTGGGCACGTTGGAAAGAAAGCTAAGGGTTGTCGAAGTGATCACTAAGGAAGTCGACGACGAAAGAAAAATAACAGCAGCAGTAGAAAACAGGCTGGTCGGTCGACCGGACCGGTCGACCGACATGCACAGTATGCACAGATTCAGAAGGCGGTCGACCGACCGGTCGACCTCAGACCCTAACTGTAAGTGCCCAACTCTCTGTTGGGCACCCGGGCGACCGACCGGTCGACCGGGGAAGAGGTCGGTCGACCGACCGGTCGACCGACAGTCGGGTTCGGGTGAAAATCTGCTGTTTCGGAAATCTGTGTATTTAATGCTGTTGTTTAATTCTAGGGTTTGTACCTGCGAAAAAGGGTTTTGCTGGAGCTCTCTTGCATTCAAAGAGGCTATTAGCAATTGTAATTATCTTCCTGATAATTAATCTTTCCATTGGATTGCCCCGAGGATGTAGGCATTGAGGCCGAACCTCGTTAGATCGTGTGTTTGAGTTTGTGCTTTCTTCTAGTGATTATTTGTGATGTTTGGGTGTTCTTTGTACTTGGAGATTTGTAAGATCCTCAGTTGGTTGTTGTCACCGGGCACAACAAGTGGTATCAGAGCTTCCGGGTTTGGCTTGGGATTTCTAAAGATTCGGAGGGCTCGTGGAATCTGTGGTGAAGTAGATCCGGAGAGAAACTCGATCTAGGGTTTCAAGGGAAAGGTAAAAATCCAATTTTTATCTGAGTAGAGATCTATTTTCAGTTGATTGTTCTTCCACATAGATAGAGGATCAATAAATCTCAATGGCAGAAGAAATTGTTTCGGCTAAGACAATGAATTCTCACCCAAGAATTGAAGTTGTCAAGTTCAACGGTACAAATAACTTTGGGATGTGGAGATGTGAGGTTCTGGATGCGCTGAATGCATCGAACCTCGAGGACACTCTCCTATTGGAGAAGAAGAAGAGCACGACCACTGATGAAGAGTGGGCAAAGATGAACAGGTCAGCATGTGGATTGATACGTTCATGTTTGTCGCAAGACATAAAATACCTTACGCAACATGAGACGTCGGCGAAGAAACTGTGGGAAACCCTTGCGAAGAAATACCTGACTAAGAGTGTTGAGTCCAGGTTGCAGCTTAAGAGTAGGTTGTATAGTTTTCAAATGAAGAAGGGGAGCACAGTAAATGAACACATCAACCGATATACTAAGCTTCTTACAGACTTGGTAAACGTGGATGTCACGATAGAAGAGGAAGATAAGGCGATCATCTTTCTGAACTCACTCCCGGTGGAGGAGTATGAGACATTCACTCTGACCTTCATCAATGGAAGGCAGACCTTAGATTATGATGAAGTGTCGTCTGCACTGACTAGCTATGAGACGAGGAAGAAGGAGAGACATCCTTCTAGGTCAAGCTCATCGGCAGAGGCACTGGAAGTAAGAGGCAGGGGTTCATCGCGGAAGGGCAAGGAGATTAGAGGAAGATCGAAGTCCAGGCCGGGCTTCAGGGATCTCAAGAGAAATCAGTGTGCTTTCTGCAAAGAGATTGGGCACTGGAAGGTGGACTGTCCGAAGTTCAAGGGAAAGAAGAAAGAATCAAAGTCTGAGGCAAATCTCGCAAAAGTGGTAAACACTGCAAGCAGTAAATCACAGGCAGATGGATCGGATTCGGATTCTTCGGTGTTCTCTTTTTCAGTTACTACGCCCATCATAGGCTACTCGGGTGAAAATGAGTGGATCTTGGATACAGGAGCAACATATCACGTATGCCCAAATCGAGGCTGGTTTACCAGTTTTGAGAAGCTAGAGGGGTGTTCGGTCGTCATGGGCGATGATCATCCATGCGTCATGGAGGGTGTTGGTACTATTCCAATCAGAATGTTCGATGGGATGGTAAGGGAGCTGAAAGAAGTGAGGTATGTACCTCAGTTGAAGAGGAACTTGATTTCTGTAGGAGCTTTGGAATCATTAGGCCTTGGAGTATCTATTAAGGAGGGAGTTCTTAGAATGACAAAGGTTTGATGGTAGTGTTGAAGGCCGATCGCCGGAACAACTTGTACTACTTGAAGGGTAGTACGGTGACAGGGCAGGTGGCAACTTCTACCAGTCAAAAGGAAGATTCAACCCGGCTGTGGCACATGAGGCTGGGTCATGCAGGAGAGAAGTCATTGCAAGCTCTTGCGAGGTAAGGGTTGCTGAAGGGTGCTGAGACCTGTAAGATGGATTTCTGTGAGCATTGCATCATCGGTAAGAAGACTAAGGTGAAGTTTGGCACAGCTTCACACTACACAGAGGGTATTCTTGACTATGTTCACACGGATGTATGTGGACCTACCAAGACTGCATCGATTGGAGGTAACCACTATTTTGTGTCGTTCATTGACGATTTTTCTAGGCGTTGTTGGGTGTACACCATGCGACTCAAAGATGAAGTCCTAAACTGTTCGTGAAGTGGAAGGCTAATCTGGAGAGAAGCATGGGAAGGAAGGTCAAGGTCCTCCGTTCTGACAATGGAGGAGAGTACAAATCGGATCCTTTCCTACAGTTATGCCTTGATGAGGGCATAGAGAGACACTTCACGGTACGAGAGACTCCGCAACAAAATGGGGTGGCTAAGAGGATGAACCGGACTTTGCTAGAGAAGGTGCGGTGTATGTTATCCAATGCAGGACTGTCAAAGAAGTTTTGGGCTGAAGCTTTGGCGTATGCATGCCATCTCGTCAATAGGTTGTCGTCATCTGCAATAGGGGGAAGACTCCTCTTGAAGCTTGGTCAGGAAAAGCTGTTGGGGACTATGATTTGCTACGGGTTTTCGGATGTCCAGCCTACTACCATGTCAGAGAAGACAAGTTGGACCCAAGGGCAAAGAAAGGGTGTTCGTTGGCTTCAAGCGAGGAACCAAGGGGTTCATGATTTGGGACCAAACTGACAACAAGTTCTTACTCAGCAGGGATGTCACGTTCGATGAGGCTTCTTTGATGAAGACTACGGTCTCTCAGCAGGTGGAGACCAGTAAGACCAAGGAGCTATTGCAGCAGGTGGAGTTGATGCAGATCCACCATCTCTAGAGGAATCAGTATCAGTTCAGATCATTCCTGAGGTGACACAGGGTAGTGATTGAGCAGTTGAAGAAGATGCTGAAGAGAATGATCAGGGTCAAGAGCAGGTCAAGGGTACTGTTCCAGATCCAACTGCAGTTGAAAGACCAAGAAGGAACACTAGGAGACCAGGATGGCTCACCACTGATATGGTCATCGCGTATGCACTTCCAGTCGTTGAGGAGGCTATTCCATCTACCTTCAGAGAAGCTGAGATCAGTTCGGAAGCAAGGATGTGGAAAGCGCCATGAATGAAGAGATGCAATCTCTCTACAAGAACGACACATGGGAACTCACCAAGTTGCCCAGGGGAAGAAGGCCATAGGATGCAAGTGGGTGTTTGCTAAGAAGCAAGGATCACTCCAAGAAGATGCAGTGCGCTACAAGGCTGGTTGGTGGCTAAAGGCTACGCTAAGAGGGAAGGAATTGACTATAACGAGGTATTCTCTCCTATAGTTAAACATTCGTCAATTCGTATTCTTTTGGCCTTGGTTGCGCAGAATGAGTTGGACCTTGACCAACTCGATGTGAAGACCGCCTTTCTCCACGGCGATCTTGAGGAGGAGATCTACATGACACAGCCCACAGGTTACAAGACTGCAGAGAAGGGTGAGTTAGTATGCAAGCTAAAGAAGTCGCTGTACGGATTGAAGCAGTCTCCTAGACAGTGGTACAAGTTATTTGATAGCTTCATCAGAAAGAAGAAGTACACACGTAGCCATTTTGATCCATGTGTGTACTACAACAGGCTACCAGCAGGTGAATATATCTATCTACTTCTTTATGTAGATGATATGTTGATTGCTTCGAGGTCGAGATCTGCTATTGATGCTCTAAAGAAGGATATATCGTCAGAGTTTGAGATGAAGGACCTGGGAGAAGCTAGGAAAGTATTGGGCATGGAGATCACTAGAGACAGGAGAGCTGGCAGGGTAAGTTTGACTCAGAAAGGCTATTTGGAGAAGGTACTGCAGAGGTTTATATCAGTAAGGATACCAAGTCTGTTAGTACACCTATGGCGCCTCACTTTAAATTGTCTGCAAAGATGTCTCCAAGGAGTGTTCAAGAGCGTGAGTATATGTCTCACGTTCCATATGCCAGTGCGGTGGGTAGCTTGATGTACGCTATGGTGTGTACGAGGCCAGATCTATCATAGGCCGTCTCCATGGTGAGTCGATATATGCATGATCCAGGACAGGGTCATTGGGACGCTGTGAAATGGATCTTGAGATACATCAAGGGAACCATTGATGTAGGCCTAGTGTTTGAGAAGGACAACACTGGAAAGCAAGAATGCATAGGGTATGTGGATTCCGACTACGCAGGGGACCTTGACAAGCGCCGGTCGACAACGGGATATGTCTTCACATTCTTGTTGGCCTAAAGGCCCATCACTCTAGTTTTGATGATGATCAACTCATGTAGTTATGTTTACTAATGATCTTGTGTTTAATTAGTGACAGATTTATGATCAAGATCTTAGTAGGTGCATAGTTTCAACAAAGGATTTAAAGTCAAGTTTTGGAGCTTGCACGGTGTTTGGACCAAGTCAAGAAGGCTTCAAGTGAAGACTTCAAGAAGATGAAGACTTGAGTCTAGGTTTGTTTTTAGAAGATTTTATTTTTAGTTAAAATGTAAAGGATAGAATAGTTGGTGGATTGCTCAAGTATCATATACACATACACTCTTGATAGTTTTGTTTTTACAAGAATTTTTATTTTAGAAAATATAGTTTTGATTTTTGGTACTTCTTATATATATGTTTTAACCAAAACCTTATTTAGTGCTTAATGTCAAAAACATAGATATTTCACCTTATTTGTGTAGTGGATCATATCCATACACACTATGCTTCAAATGAGTTTAAATATCTTGTTTTTGTATTTGGAGAAATTTGGAAAAACAAGTTTTGGAAAAATCAATTTTGGAAAATACAGTTTTCGTTTTTAAGCCAATATTTCCAAGTTACAAAAATAGTCCAAATTATTTGTAACATGTCTTGATTTTGTGCAAGCATGTTTGTTTATCAAAGAATATTGGTAAAACTATTTTTGTAGATTTTCTCTGAATTTTATGGGATTTTATTTCAATCAAAAAGACCAAGTTTTTAATCCTTTATTTGTCTGACCTGGCTTCAGCCGGTCGACCGGGGCCGGTCGACCGCGCGACGTGCACAGACGTGCACAAGTCTGGCTGGAGGGCCGGTCGACCGTCCAGAGAGCTTTGCTCTCTGGAAAGCCTCGGTCGACCGAGACGGTCGACCGGCAGAGAGTCTGCTCTCTGTTCCAGAGGTTCGGTCGACCGTGCCAGTCGACCGATGGCACAACGGTCTGAAATATGACCGTTGGCCGGTCGACCGGGCGGTCGACCGACAGCTTTATCAGCCCCAACGGCTAGTTTTTCTAGCTCTATAAAATGGGGCATTTGGGGGCTGTTTTGATCAAGATTTTTGGGGAGTTTTTGTGCCAGTTTTTCATACTCTTTTAAGAGGTTTTTCTCCACAAAATTTAGAGCCAATACTTCTAATTAAAAGGAGAGTTTATCAAGAGTGTTTAAAAGAGATTTTCTTGAGTTTTTCTCCACCATCTCTTTCCTTGTTTTCTCACACAACACTTGAGCCATCCATTGCTATATCTTCCTATAGGAGTTTGTTGTGAGAGGATTTTAGGTGATCAAGAGTTATGATCATCAAAGTTCATCTTTGTTTCTTGAGGAGGCGGACGAGTGCGTTCGCGGTGGTTTAGAGTTCGTGTGTGAACTCTTTGTTTGAGGTGCGGCCTCGGCGAGCCGGTGGGCTTGCGGTGTGTACGTGACTAGAGAGTCCGAGGGCTTGTAGGTGTTGCGGCACCGAGTGATCCGGTGGGATCGATTATAGTGAAAATCCTTCGTGTGTCGAAGGCGGGGATGTAGAGCAAGTGTGCTCGAACCTCGAAACAAATCCTTTGTGTTTGCGATTGCTCACACTCTCTCTCTATCTCTTGTTTATATCTTGCATGCTTAAATTGTGTTCATCTTTATATGCTTGATATACCTTGTGTGCTTATTGATATATATGCGTGGGATTGTTTGCTAACACTTGTATTCAACCAAGAGAGCCAACGCGGCACCTCAACCCTTATCTAGGGGAATCTTGAGGAGTTAGTCCAAAGCCCTTCACGGGAAATTCGGCTACACTCTTGTGTTATACGTGGTGTTTAGTTTAAATAGTTTGTTTAGGTCATAATAGTTTTTATTTCCGCATTATTTGGCATTTAGTGACCATTAGATTAGCCATCACCTATTCACCCCCTCTAGGTGATTTACAATTCTCACAGGCACTAGTGAGTTGGCGCTCCACACTGCAGTCTACTGTCGCTTTGTCGACCACAGAGGCTGAGTACATGGCTATGACAGAGGCCATGAAGGAGGCAATCTGGCTTCAGGGGTTGCTTGATGACTTGGGCGTGGAACAGGATCTGCTGAAGATTAACTGTGACAGCATGAGCGCCATCTACTTGGCGAGGAACCAGGTCTATCATGCAAGGACGAAGCATATTGACGTCAGGTACCATTTCGTTCGGGAGATTCTGGAGGAAGGTGACATCGATCTGTTGAAGATTCACACTTCGGAGAATCCAGCCGACATGCTTACGAAGGTGGTGTCGGGAGTGAAGTTTGCACATTGCAAAGCTTTGCTCCATGTCCTTCAGGTGATTTGAGCTTGCTGAAGCTCATTTGGGTGAACTACGAACGGCTTGATCCCTTGGGCAGGGTACGTAGGCAACCACATTGGTGTAGCCGCTCTCAAGTCGGTGTTCGGCTCAGATTTGGGAATCTTCACCGAGGTGGAGAATTGTTGGAAAGAAAGCCAAGGGTTGTCGAAGTGATCGCCAAGGAAGTCGACGACGAAAGGAAAATAACAGCAGCAGCAAAACAGGCTGGTCGGTCGACCGACATGCACAGCATGCACAGGTTCAGAAGGCGGTCGATCGACCGATCGACCGCAGACCCTGACTGTAAGTGCCCAACTCTCTGTTGGGCACCGGGCGACCGACCGGTCGACCGGGGAAGAGGTCGGTCGACCGACCGGTCGACCGATAGTCGGGTTCGGGTGAAAATCTGCTGTTTCGAAAATCTGTGTATTTAAGGCTGTTGTTTAATTCTAGGTTTGTACCTGCGAAAAAGGGTTTTGCTGGAACTCTCTTGCATTCAAAGATGCTATTAACAATTGTAATTATCTTCCTGGTAATTAATCTTTCCATTAGATTGCCCCGAGGACGTAGGCATTGTGGCCGAACCTCGTTAGATCGTGTGTTTGAGTTTGTGCTTTCTTCTAGTGATTATTTGTACTGTTTGGGTATTCTTTGTGCTTGGAGATTTGTAAGATCCTCAGTTGGTTGTTGTCACCGGGGCACAACAGGGCAGCCATAATTTTATGTAAGAATCATTTTGTCTCAGACAATGAGCGGACTGCAATCACTTGTATTGGCTTCTTGCCTATCTGATGGAGTATGAAATATCCAAACTCGAAGTAAATCATGATTATCTATTTATGTATAAATATATCGTTTTAATTCATCAGAAATATTTCTTCGTTGTTTTTTGAGACAACCGAATGGATCGCTGAGGTCCAAGTAGTAATAAGTTATTGTAGAGTCGTGTGATTTCGTGCTATATATATGTATAAAGAAAGTTAAGCTTGACAGGAAAATTGGGAAGAAACGTTGAAGAGCAGGCTGAGGGCAGACATGGGATTTTGCTTGTATAGAAGCCGTAATTGGCCGCTCGAAGACAAAATAAATTGACAAGTTTGTATCAGTAATTGTGACTCTTGAACGGATAGCTGTGAGAATATTGTTTTTGAATGGATGACTTTTCTCCAGAAATTTTGATGACTCTTTTAATGTGTGTGGTCCCAATTCTGCATTCTACTGTAATTTTCGATCTCTCTCACAGTGTCTCATGCTGAGATGAAACTCATCAAGTTATATACCGTTGCATTCGTACAGAAGTCTAATTTTCAAGTATTTTTGTTTGGTTTGATCCGAACTCTGTGCAGATAGTCACAATAGAAATGCTGAGGATGTGTAGACTGTCCGAACTCGAGCTGTTCATATCGGCCGAAATATTACAGATAACGGCTGGAAACTTTTCAGAACCATATACATTATTATTTTCGCTTTTTCGTTCTGCTCGATTGATAAGATGCATTGTTCCTTTGACCTCAGAAATAAAACGTTGTTGACTACAAATCGCAATACAACAACCATGGCCAAAACAATTTTCAGCTAAAAGATAGGAAAAGAAATGAGCGCAAGTCCTTCAGTCAACAATTTCAGCTAAAAGATAAAAGATAGGAAAAGAAATGAGCGCAAGTCTTTCAGTCAAAACAATTTCAGCTAAAAGATAGGAAAAGATTTTACATAGAAAGTCAACATTAAGATTTAACTTATAATAAATTTCTCTTCTACAATCATAATAATAGCAAGCAGATACTATTTACTCCTCGAAATTTCTACAGAAAAGTCATCCATTCAAAAAAAATTATTCTTATAACTATCCGCCCAAAAGTCATTATTGCTCATACAAACGGGTCAATTTTTATTTTGTCTTCGAGTGAATCACGCACGACTCTACAATATCCTATTACTACTTAGACCTCGGCGATCCATTCCGGTTGTCTCTTTATTGATAAAAAACAACAAAAAATATTTCTGATTAATTAAAACTATATATTTATACATAATAGATAATCATGATTTACTTTGAGATTGGATATTTCATACTCCATCAGATTGGCAAGAAGCCAATGCAAGTGAAGTCCACTCATTTGTTAGAATTTTGTCTTGTTTCCAAAAGAGATGATGATCCAAAAAGATTCAATAAAATTTGAGAAGAAGAACGAGAAAAAAAGCAAATCAAGCATGAAGAGATAGATAAGTTGATTAATAGAATCTATTAGTCGACTGATGGTGTTCAACAAAAACTCAGACATCTTCAGATTGACTAATGAAAAGTATAAGTCGACTCATACAGGTATTAGTCAATTAATGACAAGTATAAGTCGACTAACCTGGTCGTGCTGTTTCTGATTCGGATTTTTATTCGATTGGGTTTCCTTTTCTGGAGGTGTACGAATAGAAATCAATTCCTATTTAATTGAGATTTTTTTCTAAAGATTGAAAGTCTTAGAATTCTTCTATAATAAGGAGATCAACTCTTAATAGGATTGCTCAAGATTCTTCAAGACATCCAACAGTCAATATCATCTCATAATCCAAATAAGAGTTGTATTGTAAAATATTATAAATAAAGGTTGTAACCCAATATTTTATGTGTAAAAATCTCAAGAAAAGCTAAAAAGAGATCAGAGGAAGCCAAAAAAGAGAGGAATAAGGTGAATGTGTATAGAGAAAAGGTATACTCTTTTAATCTAGGTTTAGATTCAAGAGGAAAGATGAATTGTAAAGGCCTCAGATTCTAATAACATCAATTAACATAAACATTTATATTGATCATCGGATTATCAAATCATATCTGATTTCTCAAATTTTCAGCAACATCTCCTTCGTATTTTGTCACTTGTTCCAAATACAACATGCATCAATATTAGCCTACACGGCTCATCAATCCAAATACATAATCTAAACTCATCAATCACCCGCGTAGTCATAATAATATTTCGGCTTGTCGTCGCCTACTTATATGAATACACAATCCAATGTGTCAAACAATTATCTCAACATAAGTAGTCATCAGAAAGAGTTACAAATCCTCAAGTCCCTTATTAAAAATCAAGAATAAGTACTCCATTAACTTCAATGATCAAGGTGTAATCCTCACATATAAATAGGATATCTAATAACACTAACAATAGTAATAATCAATACCAATACATGAAAAATTTGAAATGAATTGCAGTGTATAACCAAAATCATGTATCTCTACAATAAAATTCCTTGCCGCTCCAACCCAAGCCTGAGCTTCAGCGTAACTGAAAGACATATAACTGGGAGAGAGTGAGCTCGACAGCTTAGTGAGTAGAGTAAAAAAAAAGATCAAGAATTGATACACATGTCAAAATAAAAGGAAGCATGCTTTTCTTCAAATAGTAAAGGCAAGTGCGGATAAAGAAAAGACAATTATATTATAAAAAACAGTCCACCCGACTATCTCTATAATCTGCAGAAAGGCCTGACTCCTTCGGTTAATGACTCTATAACTTAAATCCTATACATTGTATTTTACAGGATTTATGGGCTATATCGAATACTTTTCTTTAGTGATTTAGTTTATAATCAAATTCATTTCATGTATATGTATTTCATATGCTATACATGGTGATATACCAATCAAAATAAGTTAATCTATATAAAACATATATCACAAACATACTTATATATACCGTATATAGTATCACACTTCAAGTGATGCATGAATAAACTCATACACACATCATATAATATTTCATTATCTCTTTTATAAAGTAAAGTTTAACAGTCTTACATCAAGGACGAGCATACAATACTATTTATTTTGAATGAACAACTTCTTTACTTTATAACATACAGACCGTCTCATACCCTGTCTTCACACCCATCAGCTCCCGTCGGCCCTTTTTTCGTATCACAACACACAATGTCATACCCTATCTTTGCACCTACCGGCTCCCGCCGGCCCCTCCTTTGTATTACAACACACAATCTCATACCCGGTCTTCGCACCTACCGGCTCCCGCCGACCCCTTCTTTCGTATTACAACACACAATGTCATGTCTCGTCTTCGCACCTACCGACTCGCACCGACCCCTTCCTTTGTATGCATAAAAAATAGCATGGCATTCATATACAACATCACATACAAATCAACTATCAAGGTAACATTCACAGTGTCAGTTACATTGTAATATACTTTTTTCAATCACCAATCATATGATTGATAAGGCACATACGATCAAGTTCGTGTAAATTTTCAGTACATACACGCATTCAAGCATACATACCATCTTTATCTATATCAAACATTCAACAACACATCAAATAATTAATTACATTCTCAATACTCGTTTCTTTGGTCATATGTTTAGTTCCTTTAACTAGTTATGGTTCTTATTTTACACATTAGATATTCGATGAAATTGACTACACTACCTGTCTGCGATCGAATTCTTAGCATGCTTTGAGGTTTATTCTAGTCACTAGATCGACACTTAAGTACATCTATTTCAGTGGTAAATTCTTACTTGAAATTAAGGGTACATGATTAACTAGCTTAGTTGAAACCAAGCTATAATTAACTCATCAAGTTTTATTTTAAAGCTTTAGTTTAAAAAGGAACAGTTGGCCACTAATTTCCTTCAAGTCGTTTATGTGTTATAACAGTCACTTCAAATACTCAATTTAACCATTCACATGTATATGTAATTATCATAGTTATTAATGGTTTACTAATTTTATGATCAGCCATGATGCATTCTGATTATTTCATGTACTTAGCCACCTCGCGTTACTGATTGTCGTGTTTATCTAGCGACACTTGAGAAACGCGAACTTTATGAGTCCCGCTTTCTATCGTAGAGACGCGAGTTTCGTGTCTCTGAGAAGAGACGTGGACCTCGCTTTGTTGAACATTACGTTTGTGAGCTGAAGCCTCAGAAACGCGAGCATCTTGATGTCTGCATTTTGATATCCAGACGCAGACTTCGCGCGTCTGATGCGTTTCAGAAGAGACGCAGACATGAGCCTCCGTCCTGTATCTGCTGGATAGATAGTTTTTCCAGCTTCTTGCATCTGTTGTCAATGTGCGCATCACCTTTGTCGACATTCAGCATTTTGGTTACGCTTCACGGGTTGTTGGGAACCCTGGTAACCTGGAGCTAAGGAAGAGGAGGGGCGTGGCAAGATTGCCTTCAATGACGTTGACCTCGCGGGTCTCATGGAAGACGTTGACGCAGGCCACTCGTGCGACGTGGCCAGAAATTGCGTTGTTTGCGCAAGCCATCTTCGAAGAAGCATCTGAAGAGACTTGAGAACAGATCTCCGAGGAGACCCTGCGGTACTGCCTTGCCACTCTAGGGCTCTTGGAGCCAAAAGAGAGGAACTCTTCATACTTTGCCTGGTCGAATTCCACGACAAGTGGCTCGACCGTTTTTTCCATGAAGGTGACGTCACCTTGCACCACAACTTTCTTATCAATGGAAAAAGTTGTCCCCAGTGGAGTCGTCATCTCTTGTTTCCTCGAAAAAAATTGAAAAGGTGCAAGCTTATTTATTTGATTGTAAAAAAATTACAACGGATCAATTATCCGATTACAAAAGAGGGGAGAATGGTTGGATCTCCCCTTTTATTTAAGGCTGGTTCTTTGTGTAGCGGTGAAAAGTGAATCTTATTTTCTGTTGACTGGGTGAACGTCAAGCTCTTCTGAAAATCTTCTCCTTGGATCACGGACGGAGTAGCACAACTCCTATCCAATAAAATCTCAAAGAGACTTGGGCAAAAACTTGGACTCAGCAAGTTGGTAAAAGAGTTTAACTCTTTATCGGTATTTCTCAGCTGAAAATTCTGACCCCTCTTTAATAGCATACTGAGCTATTTATAGGGGTTTTAGGGGTAAAACTGCCCCCTAAAAACTCTTCAAAATGGGGGTTAACTCCCATCATTACGTGGGTAGTAACTGACCCGGTAATGAGGACAGTTACATCTGAGACGCGGAGCTCACTTGCAGTTGAAACGCGGGCTTGAGCTCCGCGTTTAGCCATTGAGATATTGCTGGATGTGGGTTTCGAACTCTGCATCTTGGCGTTACGGTTGTGTTGAGACGCGGGTTTTCAGGTAGAATCATATCTTCAGCCTCAATCTCGTGGAAGTTAAATTGGAACTCTTGCACTTGACTGATCACATTCTTACTATCCGCCATCTTTCTAAATGAGAAACTGATTTTTTTCAAAACTTGTACAAGTACAAAATAAGATATTTAAACACATTTGAAGTATAGTATGTATGGAAATGATCTAATACACATAGTAGATGAAATATACTTATTTTTGACAATAAGCTCAAAATAAGTTTTGATAAACTTAAACTCATGAAATAAACTTATCAAAATAAATTTCTAGACAATATGAAGCAACAATGTATATGGATGAAATGCAATACACATATAAACTTATTTTGATGAAATCTATACATGAAAACAAAAGATGTATTTTTTGAAGCTCAAAAACAAAAACCAAAACTATTTGTTATGAAAACGATATATAAATTTTTTTTTTGTGTGTGTGTGTAAGCTTGAGCAATCCACAACTAATTTATCCTTTATATTTTATCCTAAAATAAAAATTTTAAACTTACAAACTAGAACTCAAGTCTTCTTGAAAATCTTCTTCTCCATCTTGACTTGATCCAAACTTGATCCATGAGCTAGACTCCTCTTTGAGTTCTTTATGCGATCTTATAGTGCGAGCTCTTAAATCAATACATGCTAGCTTCAAAACTTGACTTTGACTCTTTTGTTGAAGCTAAACACCGACTAAGATCTTGATTGAATATCTAAAGCTTAATAAATACAAGATCATTAGTACTATAACTACATAAGTTAATCATCATTAAAACTAGAGTGATGGGCCTTTGGGCCAACAGACCTTAGACCTAGACAACTTCTAACCAGTTAGACTGTCCACGGAGGTATATTGCAGAATCTAACCACAAGTTAATAGGCCAGGTAGGAAAAAGACCAGTGAGAAATATCCGTACCTAAGCCACGGCCTAATTGTGCCAAACTACTGTTCTTTGAGGTTTAGCCGCTCAATACTCAACCTTTGACACCGATTTGGCAAGAGTCAAATTCTAATCAATTTCCCCATAGGTCAGTCTCCTATTGAGTCCGAGATGTCCCTAGGCCAACGTCTACTCAATTTTAAGTTAAGCTAAGTTAGTGAGTGAGAAGATGGTTTTGGGCTAAGGAAGGGTAATGACTGTTGACACTCTAAAAAAGACAAGATTCCTGACTGGCCTGAACAATGTCTAAACTTGTTGACATTTACAAAAGACAAGTGACAGACAAGCTGACGACCAGTTCTTTACCCATCTCCGTGGGACAAATCAGCAACTTGGACTCTACTGATCCAGTGAAGCAGACAGTAAGCCCAGATTGTCTTTGAAGAGACCTAAGCAGGTCTAAGATGCTAAATTAGCTTAACACTTAGCATCACATGAGCCCGAGGGGATAGCCTCACCTGAGAGACTAAGTTTGTCCAACTTCGCCTTAAAACTGTTCAAAGCTCTATCAGTGAGCTAACTTACAGATTCGCCTGAAGCGCTTAGTTAACTCCGTAGAGAGTTAGCTTCGCTCGAAGTCATACGCAACCACGCAGAAGGATGGTAGCTTCGCCACAGATGTTTATCCAGCTCCGCTGAAAAGCTTTCTTCTGACTTCGCCAGATGCTCCTTCCAGCTCCGCTGCGAGCTCAACGCGACAGCTCCGCTGCGGGTCTTTTATGGTCACCTTTGACCAATTAAATCTCCAAATGAGATTAAATCTATTCAAGATCAAATCTAATCGAGATCAAATCTGAGATTAAATTTGGCAGTTGCTTGCCATAATCTCTTGGCTCTCCTAAAACAAGTAAAAAGATCAATAGAGATCTTTCAATTATTTGAAAAGAATCAAAACAGATCAGGAGATCGACGCTACCTGCTATTCCTAACTTCGCAGAAGCTGATTCTAGCCTCACGGTAAGGCTACTTTCCAAATTTAAACAGATTGACTCAATCTGTTTCTAGATTTTCAAGGGACAATTATACCCCTACTCTCCCTATAAATAGCCCACCAGAGGCACAAGAAGAGAGGCGCACGAACACACGCACAGAGAGAGACGGCTAAATAGAGACTTATTATCTTGCTTCCAAGAATTCAGAGCACTGCTTCTCTAATCAGGATGCTAATACCCTAATACTTTCCTTCCTCTCAAGGAATCTCCGGAACCAGACGAGAAGGAATTCCTAAGTGGAGGCAGTTTGAGAAGTAACAAGAAGGTTCTACCAACCTTCTGTTCTCCGATTCTCCGAACCAGGCAAGAAGGGAATCCCATCGATCGCATCGTCAAAGGACAAAGTGGTCGCGCGTGATTAGACTCCTATCGGCACACTTCTCCAGAATCTCAGAGGAGATCTACTTCTAATCTTTTTAGAATACTTGTAATTTAGCTCCTCGGCCCCTTTTTTGTAAGTTTTCCCCTTTGCAAAATCAATGAAAAATAAGATGGCGACTCTACTGGGGATTGATTTCTCCACTGTTGAGAATCAAGTGTCGCAATGCGACGAACAGACCTTCGGGTCTACTTCTGAATTCAAGAAAGCCGGTGTGGCCAGAGCCCCTCTGGCTAAATCTTCAAAGCAAGTCTCTGTGGAGACAGATAAGGCTCTCCGCGAGCCTACCACGGTCTTCTGGCGCAACAAGGAAGCAGGTCCGCAATGCAAGGGTCAGAATCTTCAACCTGTCACCTTCGAGAACCTAATCGTTCACTTCGACCAAGGAAAATTCGAAGAACTCCTCTCTGAGGGTGGTCCAATGCTCCATGCACGAAAGCATAGAAAGGTCTCGATGGCCAAGGTTTCGGAGCAAGAAACAGAAGTAGAATCCTTCCAACACCTTCCAGCCTCGCGTGTGGCTAGTCAGGATCCCTGCGAACCTAAGTCTCCTTTTTCAAAGCAAATGTGGAGACCAAAGCAGAAGGCTCTGTATGAAGCCTCAGGCGTAGCTACGCCACAAGTTCGTCCCTCTCGTAAAGAAAAAGGCAAGATGCCTGCCTGCTCCCACGAGACTATCAGCCGCGAAGTTACAACGGCGATGATACATTCGCCTAATTCAGGAGCAGTAACTCCTCGTGCCAACCTCGTTCTTATGAGCGAAGCTACTGATACAGTACCTCAGGGTACGCATGACGTTCGCACCCATGAAGTTGGAACCAAAGCACCACAGTGCGCTTCGTTTCCCAGTTCTTTAAGTACTAAGCTCGCTCTTTGCAGCGAAGCTAAGGGATTGCCCCTAAGTGCTGATACCGGTGCTTATGCAGCTTCAGCGTCCAAGGGCATTTTCAAAGCTTTTAGCCACAAATTTAGAGCCAAAGCACTATCTAGGGCTAATCACCTTCGCAGCAACATAGCAGATAAAGCACCACAGCGTGCTTCACTCCCCAGTTCATAAGCCAGGTATTCTATCGGTTCTGTGATAAATACCAAATTCAGAATGTGACTTTAACTGCTTATAATCCCACAGCTAATGGCTTGGCGGAAGCATTCAACAAGACAATCATTAAGTTATTCAAAAAGTTCGCTTCCTCGAATAAGCGAGATTGGAATGAAAAGCTTAGTGAATGTCTTTGGGCCGACCGAACCACGGTTCGGGCCCCGACAGGCAATACGCCTTTTTTCCTGGTGTACGGGTGTGAAGCAATCATACCGTTGGAAATCCAGATGCCGTCATTACGAGTCGCTCTGATCACTAAGATCACATCAGAGGACAATGATCAGTTACGTCTTCAAGAGCTCGAAGCCCTAGATGAGAAGCGGTTACAAGCTCAGCAGCACATTGAGTTGTATCAAGCTCGGATCTCAAAAGCCTTCAATAAGAAGGTCAAACAAAGAGTCTTCTAGAAAGGAGATTTGGTTTTAGCCGTCAGACGACTAATGATCATGACGCCCAAAACCAAAGGCAAATTTCAGCCCAAATGGGAGGGACCGTTTGTAATAGAAACAGTCTATTCAAACGGAGCATATCGCCTTATGATTTCAGACGGTGATTTACTCATGATGCCGATCAACGACAAGTTCTTAAAGAAGTATTATCCTTGATCAAGGATCCTTTTCATGATCAACTTAACATTACACCTCTGATCAAGACCTTCAAATTCAAGATATGCGGAAGGCGCGCCCCTCTCTTCCTCCAAACGAGATCATACAACCATGAACCAGTAGGAAGCTGATCATACACTGGTTGTCTCAAAGAAGAATCAAGGTTACACATGCACTAACCAAATGATCCAACACCTTTAATGGTTAAGGATAGAGAAAAATGTTGGCCTTTAAGCCCAACATAAGTTCTCGACAACTCATCATGTTGAGGGAAATAGCATGGCTAGCCCGACTCAAACGGTAGTTGGTAAAGGCATATCAAACCTGTTGACAGCTGAGGATTTGCTAAAAATCCTAAGGAACCTGTTCCCATTTGATTCTCTCTCCAAAATCACTTACCAATTCTCATCCATAGAATGGTAAGACCACATATAAAGAATGACCGATTCACTCGAATTACTGCTATGTTCAAACACCTCTAACAGTAAATGAATCTCTCGGTCAAGCTAATACTACACTTTTGACCAAAATCGCTCATACCGCAAATTCATTTCCCTGTTAAGTTAACATTAAACCTATGATAATGATCTCCTCGATTTTCTCAGTAAAAACGAGACATTTTCATGCTATGTTTAATACTACACCTCTGGCATCCATTTCGCTGTTAAGTTAACATTAAACCTATGACAGTGATCTCCTCGATTTTCTCAGTGAAAATGAGACCTTTCCATGCTATGTTTAACACTACACCTCTGGCATTCATTTCGCTGTTAAGTTAACATTAAACCTATGACAGTGATCTCCTCGATTTTCTCAGTGAAAACGAGACCTTTCCATGCTATGTTTAACACTACACCTCTGGCATCCATTTCGCTATTAAGTTAACATTAAACCTATAACAGTGACAGTGATCTTTTATGGGATTCAATTTCCTAGCTCCCCAGCAAGTTTCTGAGTCCCACTCAGTTTTTAGTGGACTTCTTGGATTGTTAAGTTAACAATATACCTCTGACAATTTCTTCCAAGTCTCATCAAAATTTTGAGCTTGGTGGCTTCTCAATCGGTTACGTCATTTCGACCTCTAAACCGGCAGATAGCCAATCTCATCTTTCAGTCCAACAAGGACTATTTCTTTGTCATCATACGACAAAATTTTGAGCTTGGTGGCTTCTCAATCGGTTACGTCATTGCGACCTCTGAACCGGCAAAAAGGCAAGTCTCATCTTTCAATCCGACAAGAACTATTTCTTTGTCATCATATGACAAAGTTTTGAGCTTGGTGGCTTCTCAATCGGTTACGTCATTGCGACCTCTGAACCGGCAGATAGCCAAGTCTCATCTTTCAGTCCGGCAAGGACTATTTCTTTGTCATCATATGACAAAATTTTGAGCTTGGTGGCTTCTCAATCGGTTACGTCATTGCGACCTCTGAACTGGCAGATAGCCAAGTCTCATCTTCAGTCCGGCAAGGACTATTTCTTTGTCATCATACGATAAAATTTTGAGCTTGGCGGCTTCTCAATCGGTTGCGTCATTGCGACCTCTGAACTGGCGATAGCCAAGTCTCAAACTTCTGTCCGGCAAGGACTATTTCTTTGTCATCATACGATAAAATTTTGAGCTTGGTGGCTTCTCAATCGGTTACGTCATTGTGACCTCTAAACCGGCAGATAGCCAAGTCTCATCTTTCAGTTCGGCAAGGACTATTTCTTTGTCATCATATGACAAAGTTTTGAGCTTGGTGGCTTCTCAACCGGTTACGTTATTGTGACCTCTGAACTGGCAGATAGCCAGGTCTCATCTTTCAGTCCGGCAAGGACTATTTCTTTGTCATCATACGATAAAATTTTGAGCTTGGTGGCTTCTCAATCGGTTATGTCATTGCGACCTCTGAACAGGCAGATAGTCAAGTCTCATCTTTCAGTCCGGCAAGGACTATTTCTTTGTCATCATATGATAAAGTTTTGAGCTTGGTGGCTTCTCAATCAGTTACGTCATTGCGACCTCTGAACTGGCAGATAGCCAAGTCTCATTTTTCAGTCCGGCAAGGACTATTCCTTTGTCATCATATGACAAAAATTTTGAGCTTGGTGGCTTCTCAATCGGTTACGTCATTGCGACCTCTGAACCGGCAGATAGCTAAGTCTCATCCTTCAGTCCGACAAGAACTATCTCTTTGTCATCATATAATAATTTTGAGCTTGGTGGCATCTTAATCGGTTACGTCATTGCGACCTCTGAACCGGCAGATAGCCAGATCTCATCTTTTAGTCCAGTAAGGACTATTTTCTGAAATGTATGACTAACTCTCTCGGTTATCACCGCTGATTAGATTAGTTATATCATTATTTCGTTTTCTGTTAAGGGCTGCAATACAACTTGAAAGCGAGAATTCAGAAGATAAAACAAGTTGGAAATACAACGGGGGAGTCAAAACAAAATCACTTTTTATTGATTCCAAAAGAGGGATACATGAATGCACAGATTACAAGCTATGACGGCGCTTCATATGACTTGATCCGTTTTTCAAGAGTGGCCAGCCTAGTTTTCCACTCTTCAGCAGCCTTGATAAGCGCCTACGATCTCAACTCGGTCTCATTAAAGCTCGCTGTCTGGGTCAAGCGAGCTTCAATTTCAACCAAGGTTGCCCTCTGTGCTAGCTCCTGCCGCAAGACTTCGTCATTCTGGTCCTTAAGCTGCTCAAGCCGGGCAGTCTCTTCAAGACGCACTGGTTCAGCCTTGGATAAAAGGAAATTAGCCTTCCTGATCATCTCCTTGGCCTTTTTAATTTTATCCCCAGCGTCAAGAAGAGCACTGCTAGAAGCGTTTATGGCATCTCCGAGCTCTACTTTCCTTGTCTCCAAAGATTTTAAATCAGAAGAAATTGCCTTAGCAGCTTCCTGAGCGGCGAGATGAGCTTCATGCATCTGAGCAGCAAGATGCGCAAACTGTTCGTTAACTGAAGATTCCAGATCTGAATGGCTAAGACGGCGTCATTCGTCCACATCCCTCTCGAGTCTGTCCACCAGGAGCTCCAATGTGGCGGCCTAGTCATCACCTCCAAAGTCCCGGATACTGTCAATGCTTCGGGAGAGGACCACCTTTAAAGCAGAGAATGAGGTAGTCGAGCCCTTCAAGACCAAAGCAATGGATCGCTTCAAGCTCTTATAAAAGCTGTCGACTAACTCAGCCACGAATTCGTTCTCGGCCTCAATTACTCCCGGCAAACGAGCAGCCCCTGAAGACAGAGTTTCTACTGGCTTCACAGGTGTAACTACGGAGGAAACAATAGAAGCACTAGCTGCAGTAACATGAGGGTCGTCGGTGACCTCGGAGGAGTCCTCATTGAAACCAGTACACTAGCCACAACCGAGGTAGGACTAGTGACTATTTCCGGAAGAGCTGGCTCAACCACCAATGTTGGAGAAGTAGGACTGGTAATCACCTTTAGCACCGCGCTTGACAAAATAGGCGGCACCAGCAAAACTAATGGCACCTCATTTACCAATATAGTTGGAAGCGAGAATGGTTCCGTGACTACTGTTCCCTCAATCCCCTTTCCTCTGGTCGGTTCAGGCTGATAAGAAGGCAACCCATGATACAAAGCATCCAACTCAGCAGCATCCGTCGCGGTCGAAGTACTTACTTCACCCCTGGTTCCCTCAGGAAGAAGGATTGGCTCTCTTGAAGTTGATGCACCCAGAGGTGAAACACCTGTAGCGAGACTTTGTTTAAGTAAGGCATAATAAATAGCAGGAGTAAAAAGGTCGAAACACTACCAAAAGATGATGTCGCTTCAATCGTCTTGACGGCTGCATCAGTCCCTGCAGGCTCCATTGGAAAATTTTTGGCAAAATCAACACGAATGGCCGGCCCACCTTCACTTGCCGAACCCTCCGTGGTCCACCCAAAAGAGCTAGAAGTTACGAGACTTTCTTTTGAAGTCCCAGCACCCGAAGGGCCTACATCGGCCGCATCACATTCAGACTCTTCCGAAAAGGCGAAATAGCCAGCCTCATCGCCTTCCCTATAAGTAAACAAGGGATCATAATGCTCCCCTTGTTCTCCGACAGCCTCAGATCTCGGGCTTCTCACCGTCTCATTTCCTAAATCATAAAGTAAACAATGAGCTATATGGAACACATAAGAAGTATATTATAAGAACGGAGCTGATCTTTCCTGGGTCTGGAGCAGCTTTACCAGTAGTCTGCCTAGCAGTCGACAACTTAATGACTAATGGAACAGGAGGAGGAGACACTACAGATGATTCGCCCTCTGCAATAACGGTAGGAGCGTAGCGATGAGGCTTCTTCACTACCCTCTTCCTACGAGATCCACCTTCCCGCTTTCGCTTGAAGTGGACGTCAGCATCTTCTTCCTCCACTTCTTCCACATCAACATGTTCCATGGGGACCGTGCCTACCCCACCAGAAGCAGCTCTGGGAGCCTCAGCACCCGTATCCGCTTCAAAGCGAGGACTTCCTGCATCTGAGGCTTCGCTATCATCAACAGCAATGAATTTCCCGAGGCCTGGAACGCGGACCCTCTTACCCTCGCTCTTCTCAGTGACCTTTCGCTTCAGCCGCTGAGAGATTAACTTCACACCAAAGGAATTAATGGAAAATCTAGTGGGCGTGGAGTTCAAAGTTCTATACCACTGGCAGAATCCCAGGGTCGTCAGAAGGTTCGGAGTCCTTAGCGGCGTGCACAGTCGCGCCTCAGTACAGCCAGCAATGAAGAACTGCCAGGCACGAGCTCCATCGATGAGGCTCCCCATAAAGGCCAGACTGCTGTTTGGATTGCCTACATACAGTTGTTCATACCCAAACTGACGGGCAAACCGACTCGGAACATAGGGCTCTAAGTAACAGGTGTCCCCGCTTCTATTCAACAAGTGTGATGGCTGGATGCTAACCAGCCATTCGAAGACTCCCCGACTCAATGACTTCTGCCCTTCCCCTACATCCTTGAATTCTTCACCATAGCCTACATCGCGAATGTAGGGGAAGCATCAGAAAAGGCTGTAAACGTCATGACGGCACAGCAGTTTACGGACCGCAGCCACATAAGTCTTTGACCACGAACACCCCTCGAATCGACGGAGAAGCGCCATGCGAATACCTTCTGGGGGCTCCTCTCCGGCTTGGATAATGGAGGGGCAGTGAAGGGCGAACCAGGCCATCAAATAAGTATATGGCAAACCTATTCTGGGGTTTGGTCCGTCGCGAGGCAAGATAGTCCCCTTTCCCCGCTTCGTTGTTGGTGGCTTACAGAAAGCCTCCGTCAATCCACGAAGGCCTCTTTGAATACAGCATACCATGACTGAAAGAAGTCCAAGAGAACGACCATGGACTAGATGAACGACAGGCAATAAGACTGTCTGATGAATGACATCGCCAGACGAAGACGGCACCACACATCTCTTCAATCAGACCGTTAGAAAACCAGCCAGAAGTGCCTTCCGGGACGTCGGTCGACGAGCCTGGTGGTGGAAACTCCGAAGAATATTGCCTTTCTCATAGGGTCTGTCATCTTCTTCCAGAATCAAATCCCCTTGAGAGTGCTCTTGCATCCGGTGAAAGATGTCTTCATCTGTAACTCCACAATGAGCTGCTTCAGGAGTACCTTCCAGGTCGGGGAACAAATAATTTCCCCAGCTCTTCAAACTGCATGAAGCTCCCTTATGGCTCCCATGCATGCTGGAGCAAATGCAGAGGTGGCACATCAATTTCTGGTAAGTCTCAAACAAGGCGGGCTCCTGCTTCTCCAGAAGTGCCAATTCCGCCTCGCACGGGAAATATTCTTCATATGGGAAAGACCCCAAAGGCAGAGCAGAGATTTCCCACATCTCGTACAGAGCCATGCCCAATTCGCCAACAGGAGTGAAGAAGGTCCCTGTAGACGGGCAGTATAACTCAAAAAATGACGTAGAATTTCGCTACGCTCATTTGAATGCCATAACAGGTCGTCCTGACTGCCTCGTAAAGTCCCAGCCTCTCTAGATCCTCCCCAAAATAAGCAAGGACATATAGAGTCAAGTCCCTCCACCATGCCTTGGGAGGGTGAATTCACCCCGGAGTCCTGAAATCAGTGGCTAGATAATTGCCACAAACCTTAAAGAATTGATTTCCAAAGGTCTGAGCCACTGCGAGATTTTCTCCCACTGGGATGTCTGTAAGTACATTCCGAGGGTGGAGACCCAATATGCAGCGAAGAGGACACGCCCTTGTGTAACTGGGGGACGGAATTATCAACTTCCCTACGTGAACAGAGTCAGTAGTCCGAGTCACTTGCCACTGCATCTTCCGAGCCCTCGTCACACATTGAAAGAAGGACAAGGGAAAATGTCGCTTGCTAGATGGGAGATAGTACTTCTCACCATCCAATCTGAAATCCACTGCCCCTCTCCGGCTAGCAGCTGGTGATCGTTGTCTGGCGCTGCATCTCCGAACATGAAGCCGGGCTTTCGATAGATTCTTCGGTCAGAATCTTTAAGGGGAGCAGTAGTTAAGATGCTCCTCATGGTGCGCTGATCCCCACCATGAATAAGTGCATACCGAACAGGAGCGCTTCGCTTGCTGAATAGTGAAACCTGCCCTTGAAACTGCAGGCTGACGTTGCCATCCAGCCCCCTGGCCGTGCCAAAGAGACTGTTTAGAGGACCAGGAGTATAGTGCACTGCAAATACAAGGAGAAATTATGATTAGTTCATCGGCCGAAGGAGAGCTAAAACAAGAATGCAATTTTTAAGGCATAGCTTCGCTCTTCGAGCGAAGCTGGCCTAATGATAGCTTCGCCCCGAAGCTTAGCTTCGCAGCTGCAGCTTAACTCCACACTCCACACGAAGGCAGGATGCAGGAAAATATCCAAGTATTAGCTTCGCTCTGAAAGCTTGACCTCGAACAACAGAACGCGACGAAGCCCCAGGGGCTAACTTCGTCAGAAAGGTACTGTTGCCTAAAAATTATTTCAAGGGCATTAAGGTCCTTTTCAGTTACACTCCAAAGGTTAGCTTCGCATCCTATCATTCAACAGGGTGTGAACCGCCTAAGGGATAGCTTCGCCTGGAAGCTTGAAGAAGAGACCCTTCGGTTCTAAGATTCCCAATCAAGAAATCAAGGGAAATTCAGGGAATTAAACTCCCTAAGATCACGGGATCATGATTGATCGCTCTGGATTCATCGGAAGATAGCCAGAAATTGGCTTTAAAAGAGAGATGAAAATCTCTGATCAAAAGGGAAAGATCTCTACCCGCGATAGGTCGTTCGATGATCGGAGGAGGAGAAGGACCCTCCGTCGTAGAGATTGCTACCTCTTTTCTGCTCGTCTTTTGGGAGCCATCGTAGAACTGAAGAAGTTCTTGAATTATCAAACGAAGGAGGAAGAAGAAGAAGAGAATCAGAGTGCTCTGAAAATTCAAAGAGAAGTGGTGCCTTCTCTTTTAGCCCGATCAGGCTTTTATAGGCTGATGATTGCCTAAATGTCACCTCCTTGAAAAGAGTGCAGGCAGTCTTTTCAAATTAATTTGAAACGGCGCCTTCAGCGCCTTCCCAAGAAACATTACTTCAGCCCCACTAAGGGCTAACTCCGCCGTGAGTCCAGTGTTGACTTAGCGCGACGCTTGAATAACTTCGCTGAGAAACATGCCTTAGCTCCGCTAAAAGCACATCTCTAGCTTCGCGAAAATTCAGTGCTAGCTTCGCCAGACACTGGCTCCTGACTTATTTAGAAATGTCTTCAGCTTCGCCGGAAGTTTTGCTCGGCTGAGAGTTCTCATTTCCTCCTAGGGAAAAGACTTTCCTAAAGCTAGTCCACTTCAGGTGTTCTTGAATCAAAAAGGAGAGAAACAAAGCAGATAAACAGCACAAAATAAACTTTTATTGATTCAAAAAGGAAGATACATTGATGCTACATCAAGGTGGTTCGTACAACTGAATCATCGCTCCAAAGGCATACAAGTGGTCCTATCTACTTCCAAGCCAAACTGACTGGACACGAAAGGCCTTCCTCCTGCACAAGGTCGTAATCCTTCGCATAATGGCAGATTTTGCCATCAAGAAGCTGGATCTTTTGGCAAAGGACCGGTTGCCACCAGAAAGCTGGATCTTCTCTGATGAAAATTGGCAAAAGAAGGATCTGAGACCTTACAGGTGACGTCCACTTTCCTGAAGTGGAACATCTCGGATAAGCGACTACCAGCCCCTTCTCGAAGTGGATCATCTCGAATAAGCGACTGCCAACCTCTTCTGGGAGCACCCATCAGCTGCCCAGTTTGTTCCTCCTGCTTAGGATTAAAGTTTCAACTGGAAGATCAAGAGGCAAGTTTCTGGTCTCTTTCATTAAGACAAAAGACTGGAGGGCACAGTTCACTGCAACGCAAACTGGAAACAAGTTAGCAGTAAATCAAAGGAAAATGCAAGCATGATACGCTAAGTCAAATTCTTTAGGCAAAGCAATTTATATCCAATTCAGTTGCGCTTTAAGGATGGATTTCAGTTAAGCAGAGGATAGCTTCGCTTGCACAGTGATGATGGGCTAGCTCAGCGTAAGCCAAGTCTTAGCTCCGCCTAAAGCAATCATACTGAAGGAGCGTCAAAAAGAGTTAAGTCCTAACCTCGCCTATACGGCTAAGCTAGACTGATCCAGAGGGACGCAGTCTTGACCTCACCTATATGGCAAGACTGGCTCAATCTTGAAGAGACTAAGTCCCAATTCTTGCCTATGTGGCGAACTTAACAGGCAGATTCAACAGATCAAGGCCAGTCAAATACGAAATGAAGAACAAGGAAAATCAATCCCTGAGGCAGCTGATAAAGCTAAAAATTAAGGGAGAGAAACTCTCTAAAGTCATTAGTCCATTGGTAAAGTTTCTGGATGATCGAGACTCACCAGTTCTTGGCCGGTTAATGACCAGAGTGGGCACCCCACTATTTCAGAGATCCAAGTGTACTTCTCTGAAATCAGGAGATATCACGAACAGATTACTTCTCTGCAGAGGACTTCAAGTGTCCTATTTATAGGCCTCATGGCCTGATCGCACCGCCGCTGCTTCAAGCTTGGAAGAGCGAGCGAATTTAAGGCATTTACTGAGCCTTGAGAAAGGGAATAGTCTCCTTCGAAAATGCACGAGGAAACAATGATCTTCCTTGTTAATGCAAGAGAGGTTATCTAACCTCGAAAAGGGGGCAATCCTTCTCAAAACTAGCCAAAAGGTAGTTGGCCTCGGGTAAGGAACGACGTTCCAAAACCAATTTGAAGCGAAGCTACCCAGACGCGAAGTTTATCCAGAATCGCGAATCCACACGATTTCTCGGCAAACTTATTCCAATCCGGAAGCAGGATTGAAAGCGAAGCTGAACTCAACCACCATGGCGACATTCGTACTTCACATACCATCAACCACAGCAATTCAAAGTATTTCGAAGTCAGAACCATTCCATGGCAGCCTTTCGAAAACTTTGAAGGGGTCTTGTTGACACTCTAAAAAAGACAAGATTCCTGATTGGCCTGAACAATGTCTAAACTTGTTGACATTTATAAAAGACAAGTGACAGACAAGCTGACGACCAGTTCTTTACCCATCTCCGAGGGACAAATCAGCAACTTGGACTCTACTGATCCAGTGAAGCAGACAATAAGCCCAGATTGTCTTTGAAGAGACCTAAGCAGGTCTAAGATGCTAAGCTAGCTTAACACTTAGCATCACATGAGCCCGAGGGGATAGCCTCACCTGAGAGGCTAAGTTTGTCCAACTTCGCCTAAAAGCTGTTCAAAGCTCTATCAGTGAACTAACTTACAGCTTCGCCTGAAGCGCTTAGTTAACTCCGTAGAGAGTTAGCTTCGCTCAAAGTCATACGCAACCGCGCAGAAGGATGGTAGCTTCGCCACAGATATTTATCCAGCTCCGCTGAAGAGCTTTCTTCTGACTTCGCCAGATGCTCCTTCCAGCTCCGCTGCGAGCTCAACGCGGCAGCTCCGCTGCGGGTCTTTTATGGTCACCTTTGACCAATTAAATCTCCAGATAAGATTAAACCTATTCAAGATCAAATCTATTCGAGATCAAATCTAATCGAGATCAAATCTATGATCAAATTTGACAGTTGCTAGCCATAATCTCTTGACTCTCCTAAAACAAGTAAGAAGATCAAGGTTGAAAAGAATCAAAATAGATCAGGAGATCGACGCTACCTGTTATTCCTAACTTCGCAGAAGTTGATTCTAGCCTCACGGTAAGGCTACTTTCTAAATTAAACAGATTGACTCAATCTGTTTTCAGATTTTCAAGGGACAATTATACCCCTGCTCTCCCTATAAATAGCCCATCAGAGGTACAAGAAGAGAGGCGCACGAACACATGCACAGAGAGAGAGAGAGACGACTAAATAGAGACCTATTCTCTTGCTTCTAAAAATTCAGAGAACTGCTTCTCTAATCATGGTGCTAATACCCTAATACTTTCCTTCCTCTCAAGGAATCTCCGGAAGCAGGCGAGAAGGAATTCCCAAGTGGAGGCAGTTTGAAAAGTAATAAGAGGGTTCTACCAACCTTCTATTCTCCGATTCCCCGAACCAGGCGAGAAGGGAATCCCATCGATCGCATCGTCAAAGGGACAAAGTGGTCGCGCGCTGACCAGACTCCTATCGGCACACTTCTCTAAAATCTCACAGGAGATCTACTTGTAATCTTTTTAGAATACTTGTATTTAGCTCCTCGACCCCTTTTTTGTAAGTTTTCCCCCTTTGCAAAATCAATGGAAAACAATGACTTCCCCACCTTATCTTTTTTTATAGGACAAACCCTTAATTCATTTTAGTGCGCATGTGCAAGTATATAGTAAAATAACACCCCAGCAATAACATACAAGTGGGTTCCTGAGTTATATGCAATGCACACGTACCTTAACTCTAGCACTCTTCAACAGTAATTTAAATGTAACGAATTAAGCAAATGCCTAGAATGCAATGTCTAAATATTTTTTAGCATTAACTAACAATATATTACTCTGCAGAATAAGTTAAACAGGAAAACTATAAGCTGAAGTAGCTAAATCCTTGAATTTCAAACACCTGCAAAAAACTTCAGTTGGTAGTTCATCATAGTTGTGGGTTCTGATGCTCTGCCTTCTTAGATAGAGTCACAGAGTAGCAATATGTCCACTACTGCTCCTACTTTTCAAATATTAGCCCATGCACACACAAAATAGAGAAGAAAAAGTTAAACTATTTAAAGTAGAACAAAAAGAAGAAAACTTACCATCCCTCCCCGGCAACAGCGCCAAAATTTGATCGCACCAAACCTGAACATAGAAAAATACAGAAGTTTAGAACAGTGTTAGGTCCTCAATGCTACCATGTAGCCTAGAGCTAACTGATCGTGATCCACAGGGAGGGACAGCGATGAAAACGTTGTGCAAGCCTTCTTCCTAAGATGCTACACCAGTTAAAGATCTTCTTTTTTTAAAAGAAAAGAAAAGAAAAGATTAAGTTAATTAGAAGAAAGTGAAAAGGTAGAAGAAGATGATGGTGTTGGTATTTTGATTACTAAGTTTAAAAGAAAGAAAATAAACAAGAGAAAAAAAAGAACATACCTTAGAGTAATTAAAGGAAAGCAAGCGATCAATTAAATTGAGTAACGATGAAGAGAAGTGGGATAGTTTCATTTGCTGTCACTCTCAATATAATTATCTTTAAAGAAGATTATATCTATTGTCACTCTAGATGCAACTCTTCCTCTCTTTTCAGTCATGAAACTCTCCCTAATCCAAGCTATAAAGAAGGCAAGCTTAAAAAGAAGGCATAAAGAAAATAGATGAAAGTAAATAAAGCAATTAAAGAAAATAAAAATAAAAAGTGATAAATTGAAAAGATCAGAAGAACCTTTATTGAGTTGTCATCATCAATGACAAGCACTCTGTCTTTTCTTTACAATTCATTCTCTCAAATTGAAAACTATAATGAATATTTGGAAAAGAAGAATCTTAACCCTAAAACACTCTCAGGAGTTCTCCCTGGAGTCTTGTACTCTCTACCTTCGGGATATATAGGTATTTATAGGAGAATTAGGACGATGATAGACGTATGAAGATAGAGGGAGCTGGCGCTCCCCCATATTCAAATAAAATGCCACAAAACGCCGCTTTTGCCTCATTTCTACTGCATTATCCTAACCGTAGGGCCAGGATCTGGAAGCTAGTCATCTGTTGATTCATCCTCTATCCTTTTATCTTCTTAGATTTTGAATATCTACTCTGGATTTAACGATCTATCTTTTTTTCTCAGCGACACCTATAGGGTCTTCAAATAATCCATTTTTTTCTTAAAATTTGATGATATTATCTTATCTGATATATCTAATTTTCAGATAAGATGGCTTTTAGAACCTTTGAATTTGAATTGATCTCCTTTCTTTTGAATTTTTGAGATTTAATTGAATAAATTTGTCAATCTCTCTCTTTTCTTTCTTTATTACCTTGCACGCTACAGACATGAAAATACATCAAATAGCAAAATTTTATTATAAAATAAATGCAAAAATGTGATACACGTGATATTAATATGCAATGTACCTAGGCTTAGTAAGTACAAATTGTTAGATTCAAAAACCATTCTAAAACCTATTTTTACTAAGGATTGAGCTAAAGATCAGATTCTTGCGGATATTCAGAACATGCAACACATCGTTCAGAGTGAGTTTCTTCTCAAATGTCTGAAGGTTCACCTAGAGAGGGGGTGAATAGGTGATGGCTAATCTAATGGTCACTTAATGCCAAATGATGCAAATAATGCGGAGCTAAAAACAATTATGACCAAATTAAACTTCTTACACTAAAACACCACGTATAACCAAAGAGTGTTGCCGAATTCCCCGTGAAGGGCTCTGGACAAACTCCTCTAGATTCCCCTTGAATGGGTTGAGGTGCCGCGTTGGCTCTCTTAGTTAAATACAAGTGTTAGCAAACAATCCCACGCAAGTATATCAATTAAGCACAAATATATCAAGCATGTAAATGTAAAGACAATAATTGAATGCAAGATATAAACAAGTAAGGGAGAGAGAAAAGGCAATCGCAAACACAAGGGTATGTTTCGAGGTTCGAGCACACTTGCTCTACATCCCCGCCTTCGACACACGAAGGATTTCCACTATGCAAGATCCCAATAGATCTCTCCTCGATGCCGCAACACCTACAAGCCCTCGGACTCCCTAGTCCCGTACACACGCAAGCCCACTAGCTCGCCGAGGCCGCACCTCAAACACGGAGTTCGCACCCGAACTCGAAACAACGCGGACACACACGTCCGCCTCCTCAAAGTACAAGAAATGATCTCTTGGTGATCTAAACACTTTGATCACCAATAAAAGCTCTCACAAAAACACTCCTATAGAATGAATAGCTCAATGGGTTGCTCAAGTGTTTGTGAGAAAAATAAGGATGAGAGTGGTGGAGGAAAACTCAAAGAATCACTTAAAACACTCTTGATAAAATCTTCCCTTTTGATTGGAAGTATTTGCACTCAAATATGTGGAGAAAACTCTTTTAAAAGGATGGAAAAAAACTGGCTCAAAGCTCTCCTAAAATCTTGGTGAAAACAGTCCACAAACCCCAAATATATAGGCTGTCAAAAGCTAGCAGTTGGGGTTCTGACAGGTCTGCCGGTCGACCGCCCGGTTGACCGCCAACGGTCAAAAATCCGACCGTTGGAGCCTCCGGTCGACCGCCCGGTCGACCCAAAAGAACAGAGAGCACTGCTCTCAGTTCCGGTCGACCGCCCCGGTCGCCCGGCATCCTGCCAAGACAAACGTGCACGTCCGTGCACGTCGGTCGACCGACCCGGTCGACCGACTTCAGGGTTAGTCGACTATATAGTCGACTTGCTGAAGTTAGAACAGAAAAACTGGGATTAAAAGATGGTCTTTTTTGCTCAAATAAAATCCCATAAAATATACTAAAAATCTACAAAAATAGTTTTATCAATATACTTTGATATACAAACATGCTTGCACAAAATCAAGGCATGTTATAAAGGATTGGACTATTTTTGTAATATGAAAATATTTGGCTCATGATAAAAACTGTATTTTACCAAAACAATATTTTTCCAAAACATGTTTTTTCAAATCTTCATCAAATACAAAAACAAGATATACTTTTAAAGCATAGTGTGTATGGATATGATCCACTACACAATCAAGATGAAATATCTATGTTTTTGACATTAAGCTCTAAATAAGGTTTTGGTTGAAACATATAACTTTGAATACCAAAAATCAAAACTATGTTTTTCCAAAAAGAAAGTCTTTTCTAAATCTGAAAATTCTTTTATGAAAAGATAATTAAATCAAGAGTATGTGTGTGATATATACTTGAGCAATCCACCAACTATCTATCCTTTACATTTATATCTAAAAACAAAAACAAAATCTTATACCTAGACACAAGTCTTGATCTTGAAGTCTTCCCTTGAAGTCTTCTCATCTTCTTGACTTGGTCCAAGCTAGATCCAAAAGCTCCTTGGATCACACCGTGCTAGCTCTAAATCTTGACTTTTTATCCTTTGTTGAGCTATGCACCTACTAAGATCTTGATAATGAATCTGTCACTAATTAAACACAAGATCATTAGTAAACATAACTTCATGAGTTGATCATCATCAAAACTAGGGTGATAGGCCTTTGGGCCAACAATCTCCCCCTTTTTGATGATGACAAAACACATGAAGTTATATATGCATGGATTAAAGTAAAGCTTCAAAGAAGCTCCCCCTTAACTCATGCATAAACAAAATAATAAATATATGCAATGAAGCTCATAAACATGTATGCAAATGAATGGAGATAAAAAAAAATAATCTTTTTCTCCTATTTGCAAAACAAAACTTATATGCATAAATAACAAGGAAGACAAATACTTCTCCTCCTTAAGCAATGAAAACATGCATATAAGCTCAAATACTTGAAAACATGCATATAAACTCAATACTTCTCCCCCCTTTTTGTCAATCATCACAAAGGGTTCAAAGTAAAATCAAATCAAAACAATTTTTTCTCCCCCTTTTTGTCAAAAATAAAAGATCAAGAAGGGGTAATACAAATCAATCAATAAAGATTTATATGCGATATACATTCATGAAGAGGAAGACGCTAAGTTAGCTTCCCTACACATAAGCATTACATGAAGAAGGGATGACAAGCCCTAACTTACATAACACATATTATGTAATGCATAAGAGGAGATGTGAAGCTCCCCCTACACACGTATATCATAAAAGAAGAGTTGTCAAGCTACTCAATTTATAATATACTCAACATGAATCTATATGTAGAAGAGATGTTAAGCTCTCCTTGCATATAGGAAATACAAATCAAAACATTTTTTTTTAATTTTTCTTAAACAAAATTAAAGGTATCAGAGCTCTGTAAAACAAACAAATTTTTAAGATACCAAATTGAAAATAGTCATTATTATAAAACATATTGATATCAATTGAAATTTAACAAATATGAAGTTGAAGCATTTTGATATCAATGGTAAACATAATGATCCAAATTTTTATTTTTCATCATAAATTTGTGCTTTAAAAAATGTGAGCCAATTGAAAGTTAAGCACATGAAAATCATATATATGTATGAGAGATGAGTATACCAAGTGAAATTGATACATACATATATAAGAAACAAAATATGAGTATATACAAAATAAGTTCATATTGATACCAATTGAAACGATTCAATGATACCAATTGACATAACAATAAGATCAAGTGTATAACTCATAACCTACCATCCCTTGATATGCACAAGGTAAAAGATTTGTCAACGAAGCATACAAGGCATAATCGCCTATCCATCATCCCATTAATGGTAGGGTTTTCAAAAATAATTTGAAAATAGTATAGCATTGAAAATCACTACCAAATGAGGAACAATAACTAGTTAAAATAATTTTTGAAAAACTAGTTAAAGATCCTTCAAAAACATGAAATCAAAGCATGTGTATTTCATGAATCATACTAAGTACATAAATATTCAAGCACTCATAGTCCATAAAGCTCAAAATTATCTTGAAAAAAATAAAAGATGAGTGTTCAAGAGTCATGTAAATAGCATTTTCATGAAAATAGACATTGAAGCTCAAAAGTGATCATGTATCAAATTTTTACAAAAACATGAAAAAATCATTTTTCAATAAAACAACAAACTTCTAGGTATATGTATAATTTATCCAATCCTAACAATACACATACATATCCCAAACATAAAACGAGTCTATTAATAGTATTTGCATGAAGGCAAGAGACTCAAAATGGATATACATGTATATTTATTAGATTTGAATTAATAATACATATACATGAAGTAAAGCATAAAAATTGGCAACGCATGTATAAATGAGAATCATCAAAACTAGTCTATACATATGCAAATAGTGGATACAAATGAGCATGAAGTTCAAATATATATGAGTCAATTGTAGTTCACTATTCATATATGTATAAATGCGAGTTTGACACATTCTACATCTAAGCATGTAAATACCACATGAAGCACACAAATCATAAAACATGAACATGCTATGAATATTATAAATGAACAAGCATGAACATAAAAAGTAGGAGTTTAGAGATTGATACCAACTCCAAAGCTCCAAAAATGGTGGTCTTTCCACCAAATCTCCTTGATAGTGATGCATCCCAAAAGTATGTCCATCATATCCAAGTGCATTCACTACCAAGGCACCAATCCTCCCACGTCTTGTGAGAGCCCTCACCTACATCAAAAGCAAATGGTGGGGGTTTTGGTACCCATATTTTCTTGGGTCCTTGGGGTTAGTTTTTTGTTGTAAGGCACCCAAACATTTTTATTAGCAAAATTTATATGATGCATCTTATCAAAACAAAACTTTGCTAAATGGCCTTTGCGGTCACAATGTGTACATGTGTACACCTTAGGATGCTTATGTGAATGTGTATGATCGTGACGTGCAACATAAGCATATGCATGATGAGAGTGATGTGCATGAACATGAGGAGTTTGTTTCTTTGCAAACAAGGACTCCAATTTCTTATGATTAAATGCACAATTGCTCAAAGTTGAGCTCAAACAATTAATCCTATTTTTAAAACATTTACTTCATTTTGATCAATAGAAGTGGTGCATGTAAAGCATGATCAAAAGTCTTTTTCTTTTTAGAAACTTTTTCTTGTTCTTTTTCTTTTTCAAAAATTTCTTTTTCAAAGAGTTGTTTTCTTGAAAAACAATTTCCTTTTGAGTGTCCACCAAAATAATTTTATCTTTCAAAATAGTGTTTCCTTCACATAAATCATTTAACTTAGACATGAGGGAAACATTTTCATTTTTCAAATCTTCCTTTTCTTTTTCTAAGCATGCAATCTTATTTTTAAATGAATCATGTTCTATATGCATGCAATCCAAATTCTTTTTCAAATTTTTATTATCTTTTCTTAGCATGTCATATTTTTCTAATAGTTGTTGACAAAATGAAGCAAGTTCATCATATGACATGTTATCATCTTCTACCTCGGATTCGGTAGTTACCTCAAGGGGGTTATCCCCTTGGACCATATAGCACACGTTGGAGGTGTTGCTTCCAACGTCCGAATCGCTCCCCGCATAGTATTGATCTTTTTCGCCAAGGGAGATGAGGGTATTCCATACTATAAAAGCCGAATCAAGGTTAGAAACTCTAGATAAATAAACATCATCTAGGGTAGACTTTAAAGCATTAAGGGCTTTTGTATTAGCCTCAAAATTCTTACCATCTATACAATATGCATTATTATAGTAGTGGCAAGATATACATGAAAACCTAGGGCTTTGAGGTACAAGGACATCTTCACCTTCCATATATGGATGTTAACAATGTCAAACAAGGGTGGTGACATGAAGTCCATAGTGTGTGTACAAATATTGTGATTAGCCTAAAAAGAGGATCTTTTACTCTAGGTTGTTAGACCAAATCAGAATACCAAGCTCTGATACCAATTGAAGGTTCCCTAGAGGGGGTGAATAGGTGATGGCTAATCTAATGGTCACTTAATGCCAAATGATGCAAATAATGCGGAAGCTAAAAACAATTATGACCAAATTAAACTTCTTACACTAAAACACCACGTATAACCAAGAGTGTTGCCGAATTCCCCGTGAAGGGCTCTGGACAAACTCCTCTAGATTCCCCTTGAATGGGTTGAGGTGCCGCGTTGGCTCTCTTGGTTAAATACAAGTGTTAGCAAACAATCCCACGCAAGTATATCAATTAAGCACAAATATATCAAGCATGTAAATGTAAAGACAATAATTGAATGCAAGATATAAACAAGTAAGGGAGAGAGAGAGAGAGAAGAGAGAGAGAAGAGAGAGAAAAGGCAATCGCAAACACAAGGGTATGTTTCGAGGTTCGAGCACACTTGCTCTACATCTCCGCCTTCGACACACGAAGGATTTCCACTATGCAAGATCCCAATGGATCTCTCCTCGGTGCCGCAACACCTACAAGCCCTCAGACTCCCTAGTCCCGTACACACGCAAGCCCACTAGCTCGCCGAGGCCGCACCTCAAACACGGAGTTCGCACTCGAACTCGAAACAATGCGGACACACACGTCCGCCTCCTCAAAGTACAAGAAATGATCTCTTGGTGATCTAAACACTTTGATCACCAATAAAAGCTCTCACAAAAACACTCCTATAGAATGAATAGCTTAATGGGTTGCTCAAGTGTTTGTGAGAAAAACAAGGATGAGAGTGGTGGAGGAAGACTCAAAGAATCACTTAAAACACTCTTGATAAAATCTTCCCTTTTGATTGGAAGTATTTGCACTCAAATATGTGGAGAAAACTCTTTTAAAAGGATGGAAAAAACTGGCTCAAAGCTCTCCTAAAATCTTGGTGAAAACAGTCCACAAACCCCCAAATATATAGGCTGTCAAAAACTAGCAGTTGGGGTTCTGACAGGTCTGCCGGTCGACCGCCCGGTCGACCGCCAACGGTCAAAAATCCGACCGTTGGAGCCTCCGGTCGACCGCCCGGTCGACCCAAAAGAACAGAGAGCACTGCTCTCAGTTCCGGTCGACCGCCCCGGCGCCCGGCATCCTACCAGGCCAAACGTGCACGTCCGTGCATGTCGGTCGACCGACCCGGTCGACCGACTTCAGGGTTAGTCGACTATATAGTCAACTTGCTGAAGTCAGAACAGAAAAACTGGGATTAAAAGATGGTCTTTTTTGCTCAAATAAAATCCCATAAAATATACTAAAAATCTACAAAAATAGTTTTATCAATATACTTTGATATACAAACATGCTTGCACAAAATCAAGGCATGTTATAAAGGATTGGACTATTTTTGTAATATGGAAATATTTGGCTCATGATAAAAACTGTATTTTACCAAAACAATATTTTTCCAAAACATGTTTTTCCAAATCTTCATCAAATACAAAAACAAGATATACTTTTAAAGCATAGTGTGTATGGATATGATCCACTACACAATCAAGATGAAATATCTATGTTTTTGAGATTAAGCTCTAAATAAGGTTTTGGTTGAAACATATAACTTTGAATACCAAAAACCAAAACTATGTTTTTCCAAAAGAAAGTCTTTTCTAAATCTGAAAATTCTTTTATGAAAAGACAATTAAATCAAGAGTGTGTGTGTGATATATACTTGAGCAATCCACCAACTATCTATCCTTTACATTTTATCTAAAAACAAAAATAAAATCTTATATCTAGACACAAGTCTTGATCTTGAAGTCTTCCCTTGAAGTCTTCTCATCTTCTTGACTTGGTCCAAGCTAGATCCAAAAGCTCCTTGGATCACAGCGTGCTAGCTCCAAATCTTGACTTTTTATCCTTTATTGAGCTATGCACCTACTAAGATCTTGATAATGAATCTGTCACTAATTAAACACAAGATCATTAGTAAACATAACTTCATGAGTTGATCATCATCAAAACTAGAGTGATAGGCCTTTGGGCCAACAATGTCCACTTCAGTATGATTTTTTTCTTTCCCTCAACCTTGGAGACGGCTGAGTTGCCCATGAACAGTTGCTCATCATGCTCTAATTTCTGATACTCAACGAATAGAATTTTCTCGGAGCAGATATTTCGGGTAGCCCCTGTGTCTATCCATCAATCCTTGTTGTTGTTTGTCAGATTCACTTCTGAACCACAGCTGATAGGCTTGGCGATGTATGGTTGGTCAGATTTGCTTGTGGCTAGTCCTTCTTGTTCTTCTTACGACTGCGACATTCATTCGTCTTGTGTCCCTCCTTGTTGCAGATATAACAAGTTCTTTTGAAGCGCTTGTTCTTATCTTCTTGGTCCTTGCCTTTGTACTCCGGGGCAGTCTTCTTTCTCTTTAAGCCCTTAAAGTAGACGCTTTCTCCTTTGAGTCTTCGATCACATTTATCTTGACCTAATAGGAGTTCTTGTTGCTCCTCTTCCCGGATTTTCGGTTGTCCTCCTCAATCTGAAGCGTCACAATTAGCTTCCAATTTCAGCTCCTTGCGCCCGTGCTTTAGATAATTCTTGAAATCTCTCCACGCAGGTGGGAGTTTCTCCACAATAGTTGCAACCTGAAAATTTTCAGGTAGAATCATATCTTCAACCTCTATCTCGTGCAAGTTAAATTGGAACTCTTGCACTTGACTGATCACAGTCTTACTATCCGCTATCTTGTACTCCAGAAATCATCCAATGACGAACTTCTTAGTACCGACATCCTCAGTTTTGTAATTTTTGTCTTCTTTGCCGTTGAGATATAGTTTCGGCAAATGAATTCACCAAATATCCATGCATCGACTGCAAGGATAGAATCCCGATTAGTTCTGAGTTCCGCTAGATCTTCTTGCGAGAATTTGGCCAGATCAGAGTGATTAAGCAGAATAACATCTTTTGTTGCCACCTCTTGAATTCTGTCCCATCAAATTTTTCTAGCTTCTCCAGTCTCGGGTTAGAAAGTGAAGCAGACACCATTGTCTGGATTGGCATGTTTAGTGCACTACTGGAACTAACTTCGTGATTAGTTTCAGACATCTTCTACATTCAGGCAGAATAGAAATTAGCAAATTCAATAAAAAAAAGTAATTGTCTTAAGATTGTTAGTTAGTTCTAACAACTAATCAAGATCACCAATCTAATTGGTTAGGTCAGTGAAAATCAGGTAGGAAAATCAGGTGGGAGGTTCTCTGTTCGATAGAACATTCCTTAATAACGAAGCTTCTTAAGACAATTAAGTCCCCCACTACGGTGCTAACGGGTTACCGGACGCTGGTCTCTCAAGATACAACACTCCATTCGAGCCAAAATCAATCATGAACTGTCGCACGCACGTGGGTATAGTATCCCCAAAACACGCGCGAAAACTCCAAGTACCCAAAGGGCGTGCCCTTAGTTCCTATCTTTTCATATTTAAATCCTTTAACTTTTCACATCATCTCCAACGTGAGACTAAAGAGATTCTATATTTTTTTGCTCCCCTTTAGCTATTGAATTAGGCGAACTTTCAACTTGAATATCTCATTCATTCAGAAACGAAATTGAACATTTATCCCCAATGGAAGGAGAAAATACTCCAGTCATCAGCCATCAGCGTGATTTTAGCAAAGATCACACATCAATTCAACTTAAAAATTCACTTGAATTTCTCATTTTCCAAGAATAATTAATAGTCCACTATGTAGCCTGGGTCAAGTCTCAAATTTATTTCCCGGTGGTCGGCTTCTGTCGTGTACTGTCCCCGGGCCAAAAAAAAAACAGTTAGTCCTGCTAGAATTACTCTCTTTCTCGCCGTTAAAGACATTCCTGAAGACAACAAAAAAAAAAAGTTAGAACACAATACTTTTATCGGGATTTTTCAAGCCAACCCTTGTAGACCAGTCAATAGAGAGAGAGAGAGAGAGAGAGAGAGAGAGAGAGAGAGCATTCAAATCATTCAACATTCAAATCAAATGGCCAGTCAGATGCAGCCAGCTATCTGGTGGAACTTATTCAAACACCTGCGCATGTGCTCACTCGCCCAAGAGGAGGTCTATATAAAGCTCACTCAACTCATACTTCCTCAAACACAATTTCCATTTCAAGCACACTACAAAGTACCAACTGAGTACCGAGTAGTGAACCATGACTCCTCTTATGCTCTTTTTCTCCACTCTTTTAGTTGCCTCTCTCCTCTTCTATGTTCTTGTTGGTAGAAAGAGCAAAGAGCCCAAGGGCCTTCTCCCTCTCCCTCCAGGCCCAAGAGGCCTTCCAGTCTTGGGCAATCTTCTGCAACTCGGAGCGAAGCCTCATCAGACCATGCAGGCCCTTGCCAAGGAATATGGGCCGTTGTTCCGCCTTCGTTTGGGGTCGGTGGATGTGATTGTCGCCGGCTCTGCCTCTGTCGCTACACAGTTCCTTAAAGTGCACGATGCCAATTTCAGCTACCGGCCACGCTCCATCTCCGCCGAGAATTTGGCCTTCAATCATGAGGCATGGCCAAGATTTCCTTCTAGCTAGCTATTGTTTTTTTTTTTTTTTTTTCAGAATATTCATGATTTTCTTCAGATATATATTTAAGTGAAGATTAGAATAATTAAGATAAACTTGACTGTTGCAAGCTACTACTATTAAAATATAGGTAAACAAGCTGAGAGTAAGTTGCAAGGAGTCTCATGTTCAGATCTATCTATGGCTGGATAAAGAAAAATAAAATTACAAAATAGAATAGGGTCAGCATTGTAAGGCAACATAAAAGATGAAAATAGTATAAAAATAAAAGTTATTGCATGCGTAAAAGAGAAAATGGAAAGTTTATCATAGTCGTAATTAATAAAATGGTGAAAAATAATGTTGGACATGTCAAAAGTGATTGACACAAACGAAACACTCACCTTTTCTATATTATTAGTAGTATACATGAGAATTTATTTTTTAACCTAATGCAAAAATGTCAGAAGTAATAGACTTAAAAGTAGAAACATCTTGCGCTTATTATAATACGGATAATATAATAAATAATAATATTTATTTATTCTATAATCTCGGAATTTGCCGAATTATTTCTGAAGGCCGATTTTTTATTGTACGAGTACAGGATCTGGTCTTCTCCAACTACGGCCCGCGGTGGCGGATGTACCGCCGGCTCTGCACCTCCCACCTCTTCTCCCAGAAAGCCCTCGACGACCTCCGTCACGTGCGCGAGTCGGAAGTCGTCCTCCTCGCACGTGCGCTCAACTCCCGTGCACAAAACAAGGGCACCATGGACTTGGGGAAGGCCCTTAACGTGTGCACCGCCAACACATTATCCATGTCCATGTTCAGCCGACGAGTGTTCGTGCCCGAGAACGAGAGCGGCGACGCGGCGGAGTTCAAGGAGATGGTGATGGACTTGTTCAAGTTCGCCGGAGAGTTCTACCTTCGTGACTACGTGCCCGCGCTGCGCTGGTTCGATCTCGACGGAACAGTCGGAAGGATGAAGAAGCTGCACCAGAGGTTCAACAAGTTTTACGACAAGCTCATAGAGGAGCACGCAGCCGCGGCGAAAGAAGGGGATTTGCTGAGTGTGCTGATGAAGTTGAAGGAGGAGGATGATGTTGAGGGTGGCAGGCTCACCAACAAAGACATCAAGGCTCTGCTCTTTGTAAGCCCTTTTACGTACTTTCACTTTTCTTATTATTGTTGTTGTTGTTGTTGTTATTATTATTATTATTATTATTATTATTATTATTATTATTATGTTTCTTTATAATAAATTCTTCTTCTTCTTGCATGCAGGACCTGTACGCAGCCGGAACAGATACGTCATCCATTGCCATCGAATGGGCCATGTCTGAAATGGTCCGTAACCCAGACATCCTCAAAGAGGCCCAGAAAGAGATTGACACCGTGGTGGCCGAGACCGTCTCGTCTGCGAGGCCGACCTCAACAACCTGCCCCTTCTCAATGCCCTCATCAAAGAATCCCTCAGGCTCCACCCTTCGGTCCCGCTCTCCGTCCCTCACTTGTCTAAAGATGCCTGCGAGATCAACGGTACCGCATTCCCAAGGACGCCATGCTCCTGCCGAATCTCTGGGCCATAGCCCGTGACCCTGAGGTCTGGCCCAACCCACTTGAATTCAACCCGGCCCGATTTCTCCCCGGCGGAAGCCACGAGCACGTTGATGTGAAGGGGAATGATTTTGGAATCCTCCCGTTCTCGGCCGGGAGAAGGATCTGCGTGGGGATGACCATGGGCCTCAAGATGGTCCAGCTCATAACTGCAACCCTCATCCAGGGCTTCGATTGGGCCTTGCCCGATGGCCGGATGGGCCAGAAGCTGGATATGGAAGAGGCTGCTGGGCTGACGTTGGAACGGGCCATCCCTCTGGTCGTCCACCCGATTCCGAGGTTGGCCCAGGATGTCTACATGTGAAATGAAACAGTATGTTTTTTTTTTCCCCCTTTTCTTTTCAAGAGAGAGAGGGTTTGGTGGTGTGTGTGTAGGTCTAGGTGTTTAGTACCTGAATAACTCCTGCATAGGAGAGATTACAGGGGTCTGTTCCCTGGGGGAGCTGCTTATATGTTTTATGAATAGTATCTCTCGATTTAATATGAAATGAAAGTATAAAAAGAAAATGAGTAATGCTGGTTTTATGCTTATTTTGTAACTTACATGATAAGTGGATTTGAAATATATTGAATGACCCAAGAAACAAATCATTGTAATCTCTCCTATGCAGGGGTTATTCAAGTACCAAACAAACCACACACGCCCCCGCGGAAGAAGATACTGTTTCATTTTGGGTGGAACACCAGAGGGACGGCCCATTCAAAGTCAGCCCATAGGCTTCTTCCATATCCAACTTCTCTGTACTTAGCCTCAGACAAGGCCCGTCACAGTTACAAACTAGACCATCCTCAGGCCCCAGCTTAGCCTTCTCCCGACCCCAAACGGTATGACTACAAAATTATTCCCTTTGACGTCGGCGTTCTCACGCCTTCCAGGGAGCAACTGGGCCCTCCGGAACTCTAGTGGGTCGACCCGCACATTTGGATCATGGGCTATGGCCCAAACTTTCACTATATAGGGTTACAGTCTAACAATACATTTCTAGTAAATTTTAGTAACATGAATTATACTCACACAACATGTCATATACCATCTAGTCAATATACAATCTCATATATATGCTCTAAGATATAATAATAACATGATCCATCAACTCATAATCTCCCTACAATCACTGCAAACATCGAGCACCACAGGTGGATACGGAAATTTTCTTTGACAACGGAATGGAAGAAAGGAAGGTTGGGAAGGTCCGCTTTGGAGACAAGATAGGCTCCGGCCCATGATCAAGTCAAGCCCACTTAGGCCTTTCTTCTGGATTTTCGGATGGTGAATCGTTTCAGACAAGGCCCATTCCACAGTGACTGCGGTTTTGGCTTTTTCACATATCAAGTTGACTGTCAGAGAATTATTGAACTAAATCTGAAATTTATTAAACATAATCGTATTAATGGGTAGGTATTATATTGAAAAAAATTGAAAAAAAGGGTGACAAAATATATCCGCATATAGAAAGAAAACTGTTTTTAAGATAAGAATAAAAGCATTTCACTAGAAAGTATGAATCTGGCGAGAGAAAAGGACTCTTGAATCTATGAGGTTATCAATTAGAGGAGAAATGAAAGTAGTTGGTACTTTTTAAGAATATGAAGATTTAAAGAGTAAATTTCTAATATGAAACATTTAAAAAATAGCTTTTTAAATATCAAAGATTTAGGAGATATATATCTAAATAACCCCACAGGGAGAGTCAACGTGTGCATGTGTATATCAGATTTTGTCGACAAAAAGAATACATACTGTAACAAACTCTTATAGAAGAGGTCCTAAAATGTAACCATGCAGCTAACTTTAGTTGTACCACTTTGTAACAAACTCCTATAGAATAGGTATCTGACTGCAGTAAGTGTAGATATGATTAGTTGCATTTTCAAATATAAATATAATCAAGTATGGTCTCTTGTTAATACAGTGAGATGTTGGAGTTTTGTAACTTAAAACTCATTTATGAAGAAATTTTAGTTTCACCTTGGACAGACCAAAAGAGGTTGAGTGATATACATACCAGCTCCTCTATAGTCTATTATTATAAGTGTTGGGCCATGGATCACCTTACCACATGCGCCAAATCGAACCGGGTCCGGCAAGGTTCAGGACGTGCGCGCCCACAACCTACAAACACGAATGCAGCTCCGTTCAGCTAGCCTCGTGACCAGCTACATTTTGGATCTTATTTTTTATACTTCGGAGCTGTGGAACATCGAAATGAGGACTCGGGAATTTCGACTTCTGTATAACACTCGGAGCAGTTCTTGGTGATGTGTACTCGCAGTGACAACTTGTCCCTAAGTGGCCTCAGAGACGTGGTATCCCCGAGTGGACTCGGAGCGACAACTTGATCTCGGGAACGAAGCGACAACATAGTGGTCTCGAAGTGACCGTTTGAACTCGGGAAGGATGTGATGCAACAACGGACTATGAACTCGGAGCAATGCACCTCAGGATCTGCCTCGGAGAAGCAAACTCGGAATGACATATAACGAAAGTATTTTAAACATGGTCAAATGTGGAGCTAACGTAGCAGATCTCCAGCGGATTAATAGGAAATAATTATAATAATCGTCGGTTTAAAATAATATTATGTTAATAGAAGATTTTAGAAAAACTGGGACCGTTATAATAGTCTTATAGTCGACTTATACCTAAGTCTAGTCGACTAATATATTCTCTAATCGACTTGCCTCTTTATGTAGTCGACTTAGTCTTTCCACAGATACATATCAACTTTCTATTTGTTGTCTGTTAGCAGTATTAGTCGAATTACCTAAACTGCTAGTCGACTAATCCATATTGTAGTTGACTTGTACTTTCTGCTGGTCGACTAATTATAATTTTCAGTAATTTATCATCTGTATCAGTCTTGATGTAGTCGACTTGCTTACTTGACAAGTCGACTAACTCAGGCAAATCTTGTTCCCCTAATTGACTGCCCTCTATACCCTAGTCGACTTATAACAGTTTCTGACTGTTAAACAGTTATTGATTTCTGGTGCTTTATCTAACGTTCTGATATTCAAATTCAAGTTGATAACTTCCCAAACTGACCATTGATTTTAGCTATAAATAGGAATGTTGTCCTAAGTTGTTTACATCAATTCAAAATCATAGTTTTCTATCCAAACTCTGTTGAAAAATTCTGTTTTTCAGAAAACTAGTTTCCACTTTCATTTCTTCACACAATTCCTATTCCATAGTGAAGAATTTTAAGAGTCCACCTATAAGAAACCTCATTCACAATCACATACAAGTTTCAAGGGTTATAGGATATCTTGTAATTACTCAAAAAGAAGAATTTTATAAGATTATCTTCTTGCTGTGGTGTTGAGAAGAGGTGTACAAGAAAATTGTCTTCTCAGTGTAGAGAAGAGTTATACGGATTTGGTAAAGGTTATTTGTCAAGTGGTGTACAAGAAGTTGATTTTGGGTATACAAAATCAGGATAAGAAAAATCTCAAGCGGGTTACTTGAGGACTAGATGTAAATCAAAAGAACTAAACCAGAATAAAATTTCTTGTGTTTGCGTTTGCACTATTTCTGAGTTTTTATTCTGTGTATTTCCTTTCCTACAAGTTATTTGTGATGAAATTTTATTAACACTACTCATTTCTATATTAGTATTTGTGTTACCTAGTTGCAGTGCTATTAGATCCTACATTTGGTGTCCTGTTTGGAACCTACACTTTTCTTTAAATTTAAACTCATAACTTTAGACATACCAGGATTGGTCACATCCAAATCATACAATCAAAACCTACCCAACAAAATGTGTGCAATATTTATGTTTAAGACACCATATCAAACACTATCCTGGTAGCTAGATATATGGATAGGGACTGACAATGCTGGGTAATAGATTGAGCAGTTTTATCAACCCAATTCACGTTGTAAGGGTAGGAATGTGATTCAACCTTGAGACACATATTCTCAAGAGCTTCCTTGGCAATGATGTTTGTAACGCCCCGTTCCCGCGGATACGGAGACGTTACTGCGAGTATATACGCAGGTCAGAAATACCCTCTCATATATACGCTAAGCATCAGTACAGGCAAGAATCAGAGTACGGAAGCATGTGGTGCATTATACATTCTAACATATGAGTACAATTGCAAAGTTATCACCAGATGTGACAAATATTACAAGAATATTATATCACTGATAAGCGCAAATGCGAGAATACAAAGAGATGTACCTGTATGAACAGTACAAAGGCACTCACGAGTTTACAAAGGAAAACTCGAGAGGCGCACAGGGGACCTGGAAGGATAGAACTTCAAATGGTCTGCTGGAGATCCAAGCTACCGCTGCACCTCTCGGGTCAGTAACAAAGAGAATCCCCTAGCCCCAAACTCCAGGACCTGGACATGAGGATCCAGATGAGTCAGAACTCCCCTAGCAAGTGGTGATGCGAATGCCAGATAGCGTGCCAAGATAAGTACAAGTGTATCGATAAAACTGAATCATAATCATACATTGAAAACCATGTTGTGAGCATAAGCATGCAGAAGCAAGTAGAGACAGTAATCGATCTCAAGCCGGGAGCTTTCATGATATAACATAATAAAAGCAGGTAACGAGGCGATGAATAAAGTAGACAAGGCAACACCAGATATCTCCTAAACTAACATAAAACCGATAAAACTAATAAAAAACCGAATAAAACTAATTACGAGCAAAAACCGATTGCACGACTCAGGTCACGGCTCCATGAGACTAGTACATCGAGGGAATAATCCAAACAAGGAAACCCTCATCTATATACCTTTATCCCATGTCACCATAACCCAAGCACATACAACCCGAGTTACAAATGGCACAACAAATTGCATATTAACATCTTATTATAATTGGGCCGTCTAAGTTGTAGGCTTCAGTATGCATCCCATTCCACATACTTTCACTTACAACTTATAGAGCAAGTTATTTGGAAACTGATGAAGTTCGATGAATCATGTTTCGGATGGGCCCCGTACATGCCCGGGACAACGGTCCAGGAGTATCCGGTGCTGAGCCGGAACGTACCGCTAGGTACCGGGAGTTATTTACGCCCGAACAGGAATAGAGTATCGTAGATCCCATAGAAATAGGCGTAGGGCGTGTGTATACCCGGCAGGAATAAACAGGAGTAGGGGTGCCAGCACACCCCACGGAATCCCTGGTGGCCGCCAGGTGATCCCTCAAGTATGTGACCACGCGCGACTCGATAAGACCACCATAAACATGATTAATCAGGGCCCATCAGTTTCCCCCAAACCGGGTACAAGTTGTCTTACTATAATATAGTATGTAGTCAGTAACTTAAGGGAATAAAAGAATCAGGAATTTAGGAGTACATAAGTATTGAAGATTCAGGTCACTGCATATAAAATACAGAATAACAAGTACATAATTCAAGTCACTGTATGCAACACAGGATAGCACGGTGGGATTTCTGTGAATGTGTTAGCCATAAGTCAAGTATCAACGTGTCAAGAAGCAGGTTGTAAATCATATTATAATGAGGAACAAGCGCTAAGTAGTAAGTCATGTCAGGTGGTAACACGTCAGTTGCTAAATGATACAGACAGGTGTATGTCAAGTGTTAACATGACAAGTATGTACATCACAATATCAAACGAGAATACCGATATAAATACATAATGTTATGCAAGTCAACCCGACGATGCGGGAAAGTCCAATGGGAAAGCGAGAACACTCGCCTAGAACTTCAGAAAATACTGCGGAATCCAAAGCTCTGGAATCCAGGTAATCAACGCGTAAACGCGTTCCATATAAAGGAGGAGAGAGAATGGAGACGTGGGAATCGCAGACGCGGGAGTCGCGTCGCGCAGAGGCCCCAAACGCGGGTTCGAGACCCGCGTTAAAACTAGGGACGAGACGAACACAGACGCGGGTATGAGCTTCGCGTCGTGTTAACACAAGAACGCAAGGATCACGTTAAATAATTACTCAGACGCAGGGGTGGTAAAATCTACGTCTAGTAATCACACAACAAGAGAAAGAGGGAGCGGGGAAAAAGGGGAGACGCAGGAAATGAGGGAGAAGTGGGAGACGCAAGGGAAAAGAGGAGAGGAGGGACGCAGGTTTTGAATTAATAGGAAAGGAAGAAAAAAGAAGGAAAGAAAAGAGAAAGAAAGAAAGAATGAATGAAGGGAAGAAAAGGAAGAAGGAAAGGAAAGATAAGAAAGAAGAATAGAAGGGGGATGGTCGGTCAGGTTGCCGGCGACGACCAGAGATGGTCGGAGACGGCCGGAAGTGGCCGGAGACGAGTGGCCAAAGCCCCAAAAGAGAAGGTGGTTGATGGTGTAAGTGTAGTTCAAATGAAAAAAATGAAGATTTGAAAATGGTGTTTCAGAGGACGAACCTATAGCTCGTTGGAAAGAGAATGACGAGGAGAAGAAGATGGTATGGTTGGTGGTGGTTAAGGTGGTGTAGGTGGTGGTGAAAATGGTGGTGAAGTTAGTGGAGAAGATGGGCTGTTTTGGTTAGAAGTGGAGGAAGAAGATGGTGATGAGATGGTGTTGTGGTTGTTGTTGTTGTTGGAATGGTGGAGTAGATGGAGAGGAGAATGGTGGAGGAAATGGTGGTGGAGAAAGGTGGAGATGGAGGGGTGATGGCCGGCCAAGAAGGGAAGCTTGCTTGGCTGCGTTGCTTGCTGTTGCTGGAAAAGGAAGATGGAAAGAAAATAATCAAAGAGAGGGAAGGAGTGGGGTGGTTATATAAAGGAGGAAAATAACTATTATAATATTGCCATTCCCACCTTTACATAAGGAAACTTGCGTCTCCACAAAATAGCTGCGTCCTCATGAAATAAAATCCGCGTCTGGGCAAACAAGCTAGACGCGGAGATAAAAGTCGCGTCCAGGAAAAATGCGAAAGTTGCGTTTGGTGAAAAAGACAAAAAGTCATGTTGACAAGTTGCAGGGTATAGCATTAAATGCAGTATAGAGAGGATCTCTGCATTAAATGTTGAATCTAGGTTAGGTGAACTTGCGTCTAGCGAGGAGAGAGAAAATAGAGAAAAGAGAAAATAAAATATCTGGATAGAATTCCGGTATCTGGGAAAACACCGAAAATTCCAGAAAAGTCAAAAAATTTAAGTAGCTTGGAAAGCTTCCCAAAATTCTCAAAAATAATAAATATTATTTAAAGATTTTTGATGAAATCGATTTTCAGAAATTTAATCCCATTTTCAAAATAAAAATTTAAAGTCAACCGTCAATACCGGTCTATACCGGGTCGGCCGGATTTTGATAAATTCTGAAAAATCTCAGAAAATGCCAGAAAGGAGAAAATATAATTCTAAGAGGTAATATGAAAGCGAAATTCAGAAATTTGATTTCAATTGTAAACTAAAGTTCCTGGAATCAACCAGTGATACTGGCCGACACCAAATCCAGTGGAATTTCAATAAATTTAGAAAAATCCCAGAAAAAGTATTTAGATAGAAAATGTGATTTTAAGAAGTTATAGGAAAGTAATTTCCTAAAATTCAACTCCGTTTGTAAATTAAAAATCTGAGAATCGGTCAGTGGTACTGGTCGACACCGGTTTTTGAAGATTTTCAATTTAATTCTGAAAAATTTCAGAAAATCATGAAAAATCTAAAATATTAGAAAATGATGTTTGAAACTGAAATCGATCAAATTTGAGTACCAGAAAGAGTAAATCGAGTAATAACCTGAGATTGGGTCCCCGGTTCAGACTAGGGCTGAATTCGAGTCCACGAATCCGGATCCAAGGTCAAATGATCATATAAATAATTCATAATACAAAACAAATACAGAAAGTAAATCAAAATTATGATCGAGAAATCTGAATGCGCAACTAAGTACGTATCCGGGAGCGGGGTGTTACATTCCACCCACCTTACAAAAATTGCGTCCTCGCAATTTCGATAAGGGGAAGATGAACACATGAGAGACCAGGGTCAACAATGAGAGAATGATAAAGTGGAATATTTATGAAAGATTACCAACTCAAAACACAAAAGATCAGGTAGCGGTTATAGTGATATCCTCAAGATTCCTGTTCTGGATACTGGGTTTCATAATCTGCTGCTGCTTCGCTTGATGCCTCCGCTGTCATGTTGTAGACTTGGCCCTGCCAGGATCTGCTCTATTTCTTGTTCCTCTCTGTGGCTGATCATACTGTTGGGGCGGGAATGGAGCTCTTCGGTCAACGGGTTCTGGGTTCCTCCTCAGTGGTGGAGCTGGAAGTGCCGGGGGTGTCGCTTGTACTGGAAATGTTGACGGCGTTGGATAGGTCCTCTTGAATGGGCAACCACCGGTCGCGTGATTAGCGGATCCACATACCAAACATAGTCCATTAGCCCTTCTGCAGTTGCGTTGGAGGTGTTCGGGCTTTTGGCAGTACCCGCATATCATCTGCTGAGGGGGAGGTCGGAATGGTCGCTTGACTATCGGCTCGTTGGTGGTCCTGACTGCGTCTTCTTCGTTCATCAACTGAAAGGGTCTCTTTACTGATTTGTTCTGAACCTGGTTCTCATTCTTCCTCTCCAGTCCTCGTTCTACTTCACGGGCAATGGAGAGAACCTGGGAGTATGTCTTCAGCTGTTGAGGAATAAGATACATCTGGACATCTATCTTCAGCCCTTGTTGAAATCTGCTCTCCCGTTTTTCTTCGTCTGCCACCATGTAGGGAGCAAATCTGCTGAGCCTCAAGAATTCAGCAACATATTCATCCACTGATCGGTTGCGCTGCTGCAGGCGGATAAATTGTTCTTCCATGTCCCTTTGAGCTGTTGCAGGGAAGAATTTCTCGTAGAAACCCTTTGAGAACTGGTGCCATGTGATGGGTTTCTCCAGTGTCGCTTCTTCTGCCAACCACCATGTTCGGGCTACATCCTTCAATTGTATCTTGGCCACTTCCACTTGGTTCTCATCAGGGACTCGGGCCACCTTCAAAAGATCTGTTGTGTCTATCAGCCACTGTTCTGCATCCAGGGGCTTCTCTGTGCCTGAAAATGTAATACCCCGTTCCCGGAATACGTACTTAGTTGCGTATTCAGATTTTCCGATCGTATTTTTTGATTTACTTCCTGTATTTATTTTGTATTATGAATTATTTGTACGATTATTTGTTTTGGATCTGGATCCCCGGATTCGGAGTCAGGCCTGATCTGAACCGAAGACCCGATCCTAGTATATTATTCAATTTAGTCCTTCCGGTATTCTGATTTGACCAATTTTAATTTTAAATATCATTTTTCAATAAATTAGATTTTCTGTGATTTTCTAGATTTTTCTCGGATTAAAATGAATTTCTCCAAACCGGTGTCGGCCAGTACCACTGACCGATCCCCGGATTTTTAATTCTCAAACTGTTTAGAATTTCATGATAGTCCTTTAGACTTTATTGCTTAGAATCTTATTTCTTACTTATACACCTTTTCTGGAGATTTTACGAATTTATGGATTTTCCGCTGGAGTCGGTAGGAGGCTGATTCCAGTATTTTTAGTTTCCAAACAGTTAGGAGTTTCATGATGGTTCTTTAGACTTTATTTCTCGGAATCATATTTTCTATCTATAATCTTTTTCTGAGGATTTATGATTTTATGGAAATTCCATCGGAGTCGGTAAGTTACTGATTCCGGGATTTTTAACTTTAAAACTATACAGTATTTCTTCGAACGGATTTCACTATTGGTTTTTTATATTATTCTTGATTTTTGGTTAAATTTTCAGACCATTTCAAAATACTTGAATTTTGGGCATTTTTCCAAAATTACAAAATCCTTTTCCACTTCATTTCCACCTCACTTCCCACTCACAAATCTCACCTACCCCCACTAACTCTCTCTCCTCCTCTTGGCCGGCCACATGGCAAGGGAGAGGACACCTCACCCCTTTTCTTTTGCAATAAAACCCCTCACCTCTACCAAAATCACAACCTCTTTACAAATCATCAAACCTATATATATATTTTCAATTACACTTTGGTCCATTTTCTTCCTCATTCAACAAGAGAAAGAGGAGCTCTCCAAAACCCTCTTCATCTTCTTCCTCTAGCTCCAACCCTAGCTACAAGATCACCCTGATTTCTTCACCTCCACCTCAAGACTACAAGATCTCATCTAAGGCATCAAGGACTTCAATTAGGGCTCCTTCAAGAACTTCATCTTCAACCTCAACTCCAAGATTCAACTCCTTCAACTCAAGCTTCAACACTTGTGGATTTGGAGTCATCACTTCCTCCATGGGATCAAGCCCCAATTAGACCACATCCAGGTGAGTTTATTACTCACCAAGACCTAGTTAACTCACATTATGCTTAGGGTAGAGATCCATACACACTTGCACACTAAAAATCCTATTTTTAGGTCACCTAAACTAAAATCCAATCTTTTCATGTGAAATCTTCAAATCACCAAGACCAATCCATCTTTAGTGTACTTGTATTGTTAGATCAGGTCCCCCCATGCAATAAAAATCCTATCTTTGAACCATTAGAACAAACCCCACCAGAATCAGATTTTCTGCCTTAACAGCAGGTTATTCCAGAGGATCGGTCGACCGGCAGTCGACCGATCACTCTACCGATGTGCACAGAGTGCACGGTTTTGAGCTGACGGTCGACCGGCAGTCGACCGCAACTCGACCGGCCTTAGGATTTTAAGTGGACCAGTCGACCGGCAGTCGACCGGCCAAAACCTGGAGCTCACGGCTCCTGACGGTCGACTGGCAGTCGACCGGGACTCGACCGCTAGTTCAACTCCCCAGTCGACCGGCAGTCGACCGGAGTTCGACCGCTAGGCCAATTCTGGGCCAGATTTTCTGTCCTTTTCCATTCCTGATTTTGACCTTACCCTGATACCTGTAGGATATATTAGGCTTGTTTATGCTTCATCATTGACACTACCTGACCTGACACTAGATGGATCTCCCCACTTACGCCCCATGATTTGTTATCACGCATCCCCATGTTAGGACTTGTTGATTGATGCTTATAGGATATTTTAGTCTTGTTTTATGCTTCATACTTACACTGCATGATATATTACACAACAGATCTTAGGCTTAGTTCATGTGAATATACCTTGTACTTAGGAACCTATTACTTGTAGCACGTCACCTCTAGTCACTTCATATTATCATGTTTCTGTATTGCCATGCTTATACTTATGCCTCGTCCGTAGTATTCCTGCTTCTTGTTATATGCATGCGTGGCAGACCCTTCGAGGTCGTTGAACCCTAAGTTGTGTTTATGTTTCCACATGCCTTGCCCTATTATAGTCTTGCCAGTTATATATTTTCTTTTAACACATGTATATCACACAACACCTTATATGTGATCACTTGACCCACTGGCATGCTACCCCCCTTGTTAGACCCTATTGTTATATTATGATTGACCCGGTCAACTATTTATTCATGGTTATGTTTTATGGCTTGCTATACATCACCACCTTGTCATGCTATCACCTAAACCAAGCATGATGTACTTGACTTGTGATTGTCATCTTTACGGGAACCTTGACTTGTTATACTGTATCATGATCAGTGACCTGTATTCCTGCTTTATATGCAGTGACCTGACTATATAGTACTTATGTACTCCTGATTCCTGATCATGTCCTATTCTTGTTATTTCCCGTAAACTGATATATCTTAATAAGCTACAACTTGTATTGGGTATGGGAGGAAGCGATGGACACCGGAATGATACCTTACTTATAGTGATATTCATGTATGGGGGATTTTGAGCCCCAGGCCGGTCCCAGGCGGTGGGAACCGTTGGACTCTTGGTCCCCGGTGTACGTGTACTATTATCATGCCTGTTAGCCGGTCCCAGGCGGTGGGAACCGTTGGACCACATTTGCCTATCAAATTGGTCCCCGGTATATATGTGTTGGGGGTATCACTTATCACTATAAGAAGCTCTGTTAGTCCTCCATCTACTTCTGATAACAAACCTCGAATAGCTTATATGTGGATGTATGTGAGTTGGGATCGATACCGAGACACATACCTAGACATATGAGTTAGGCGAGTAATAATAATAATAATAAGTTCAGTTATAGTTATTGTTATACACTTATTGTTATGTTTATTGTTTCATGTTATAGTTCCCGTCATGACTCAGGTTATATTGTGACTCCTATCTTTCTTATGGTGATTCCAGTGATGAATCCGGCTTGACCTGTTACTCGTTCCTATTAGGATGACTGTTAGGATTTTCTGCATGTATTCCTGTCATACCTATTACTTGCTCCGGCATTGGATTTATGTTGCTCTTGTTATGCATTTCCGTTTGATCATCGTATGTTTTGCAACTCTGATTTTATATGCTTGGGATTGCTGTGGTATGAGACAAGGGTATATTTATGAGGGTTTCCTTGTTTGGATTATTCCTTCGACGTATTAGTCTCATAGGACAGTAACTTAAGCATATACAATCACTTTTGCTCGTAGCTAGCATTTCATTGGATTTCCCGTTTCATGATTATTATATTATACTGTCCTTATATTCTATACTTGTGTTCTAACCTCATTCATGTTCCTTAGCCACTTGGCAGTATTTCATTTATTTATTATTATATGTCTTGACCCTTGGATTTGCACATTCAGGTTCTGTAGCTAGATCGGGGTGGAGTTGTCCACCGTAGCTCGAGCTCTTCTTGCGAGCGGGCATCCTAGCTTCAGCTCCTTGTGCCTGACTTCTCTTGACTCACGAGATCTCCATCCTACTCGTGAGCTCTTTCGTATTTTTGCTGTACCTTTTTCTTTTGGACTGAGTTGTGATAAAAGACATATGTATTAAGTAACGTTTATCATATATTGTGATGACGTTGTATTGTACTTTGTATTGGCATATATGTGTATACCATGCTTTGCGGTGCACTCTGATCCTTTCTTGTTGTACTTTATGCTTAGCGTATATACGTGGGGGCACTTGTAGACCTGCGTATATACGTCGCAGTGACGTCCCCGTATCTGCAGAATCGGGGCGTTACAGGTTGGTATCAGAGCCTAGGCTCTTACCTCCATAGTGCAACAAGTAGCAGATTCTAGTAATTTGCGGATGCCAACATCAATGTACAAAGTCATCTAGTCCTTCTTGATTCTACATTTGGTCCTTCTTGATTCTATCCTTCATATCCTGAGATCCTCCCATTCCTTTTCCAGCTCCTTCCAGTCTATCCCTACCTAGTATCGATGGAGAGGAGATCGGGTCGCAGCAACTCCGGATCAACATCGGATGGGGCAGCGGGAGAGAACGTGGATGTATTGAGGGTTATCCAGACCATGATGGAGAACCAGCAACAGCAGATGGGTAACCAACAGCAGCAGACCGAGCTTCTCCGGCAAGAGGTAGCAGCACCTAAGGAACAGAGGCCGGGGAATATATCAGACTTCAGGAGGCTACGGCCAGCTACATTCACGGGTGGAGAGAAACCCTTGGATGCTGAGCAATGGCTGACAGACACTTCAGATTTATTGAATGCAGCCAGGATTCCACAGGAGAACCAAGTGGAAGTTGCCAAGATTCAGCTAAAGGACATAGCCAGGACTTGGTGGCTAGCAGAGGAGGCCAGATTGGAGAAGCCTGTCACTTGGGACACCTTCTCCAAGAGTTTCTACAGCAGATTCTTCCCTGTCACAGCTCAGAAGGACATGGAAGAACAATTCATCAGACTTCGACAGGGGAGTAGATCCGTGGATGAGTATGCCGCGGAGTTTCTCAGATTGAGTCGCTTTGCCCCGTACATGGTGACGGATGAAGAGAAGCGGGCAAGCAGATTTCAGCAAGGCCTGCAGATGGACCTACAAGTATACTTGATACCCCAGCAGTTGAAGACATATTCTGAGATTCTCTCCATAGCTCGGGAAGTAGAGCGTGGACTGGAGAAGAAGAAGGAGAATCAGAGGAGGAATCAGGCCAAGAAGAGGCCTTTTGAGTTGATGGGTGAGGAGGATACAGATAGGACAACCCAGGGCCCGATGATGGAGAGGCCATTCCAACCTCCCTTGTCTCAGATTGTGTGTAATTACTGCCACCGACCCGGACATTATAAGAGAGATTGTCGAGTGGCTAAGGGATTGTGTTTAGAGTGTGGATCAGGGAGGCATAAGCTAAGGGATTGCCCACGCAGGACGTTTGGACATGTGGCACCAGTCAGACCAGCTCTTCCAGCTCCAGCACATCCGGCCCCAGCACTTCCAGCGCCGCCACTGAGGAGGTACCCAGAGCCCGTTGACCGGAGAGCTCCATTTCCACCCCAGCAGTATGGTCATCAGCAGAGAGAGATGAGAGCCAGAGCAGATCAGGACAGAGGCCAAGTTCATGCCATGGCAGCAGAGGCTTCAGGCGTAGCAGCAGAGTGGGAAGATCAGTATCCGGAGCAGGAGCCTTAGGATTCCATGGTAACCACTACCCCTTTTTTTCTTGTAATTGAGTTGGTTATCATTCTGCATACATTCCCTTGTCATTTTATCATTGTTCATTCTGGTCCTTCTTGTATTTATCTCCCTCCCTGTTTTGGGTTTTATGATGCCTTTAATCGTGCCTTCGTCCTCCTTGTATTCAATTTACCCCTTAACGAAATTGCGAGGACGCAATTTTTTGTAAGGCGGGTAGATTGTAATACCCCGTTCCCGGAATACGTACTTAGTTGCGTATTCAGATTTTCCGATCGTATTTTTGATTTACTTCCTGTATTTATTTTGTATTATGAATTATTTGTACGATTATTTGTTTTGGATCTGGATCCCCGGATTCGGAGTCAGGCCTGATCTGAACCGAAGACCCGATCCTAGTATATTATTCAATTTAGTCCTTCCGGTATTCTGATTTGACCAATTTTAATTTTAAATATCATTTTTCAATAAATTAGATTTTCTGTGATTTTCTAGATTTTTCTCGGATTAAAATGAATTTCCAAAAACCGGTGTCGGCCAGTACCACTGACCGATCCCCGGATTTTTAATTCTCAAACTGTTTAGAATTTCATGATAGTCCTTTAGACTTTATTGCTTAGAATCTTATTTCTTACTTATACACCTTTTCTGGAGATTTTACGAATTTATGGATTTTCCGCTGGAGTCGGTAGGAGGCTGATTCCAGTATTTTTAGTTTCCAAACAGTTAGGAGTTTCATGATGGTTCTTTAGACTTTATTTCTCGGAATCATATTTTCTATCTATAATCTTTTTCTGAGGATTTTATGATTTTATGGAAATTCCATCGGAGTCGGTAAGTTACTGATTCCGGGATTTTTAACTTTAAAACTATACAGTATTTCTTCGAACGGATTTCACTATTGGTCTTTTTATATTATTCTTGATTTTTGGTTAAATTTTCAGACCATTTCAAAATACTTGAATTTTGGGCATTTTTCCAAAAATTACAAAATCCTTTTCCACTTCATTTCCACCTCACTTCCCACTCACAAATCTCACCTACCCCCACTAACTCTCTCTCCTCCTCTTGGCCGGCCACATGGCAAGGGAGAGGACACCTCACCCCTTTTCTTTTGCAATAAAACCCCTCACCTCTACCAAAATCACAACTCTTTACAAATCATCAAACCTATATATATATTTTCAATTACACTTTGGTCCATTTCTTCCTCATTCAACAAGAGAAAGAGGAGCTCTCCAAAACCCTCTTCATCTTCTTCCTCTAGCTCCAACCCTAGCTACAAGATCACCCTGATTTCTTCACCTCCACCTCAAGACTACAAGATCTCATCTAAGGCATCAAGGACTTCAATTAGGGCTCCTTCAAGAACTTCATCTTCAACCTCAACTCCAAGATTCAACTCCTTCAACTCAAGCTTCAACACTTGTGGATTTGGAGTCATCACTTCCTCCATGGGATCAAGCCCCAATTAGACCACATCCAGGTGAGTTTATTACTCACCAAGACCTAGTTAACTCACATTATGCTTAGGGTAGAGATCCATACACACTTGCTCACTAAAAATCCTATTTTTAGGTCACCTAAACTAAAATCCAATCTTTTCATGTGAAATCTTCTAATCACCAAGACCAATCCATCTTTAGTGTACTTGTATTGTTAGATCAGGTCCCCCCATGCAATAAAAATCCTATCTTTGAACCATTAGAACAAACCCCACCAGAATCAGATTTTCTGCCTTAACAGCAGGTTATTCCAGAGGATCGGTCGACCGGCAGTCGACCGATCACTCTACCGATGTGCACAGAGTGCACGGTTTTGAGCTGACGGTCGACCGGCAGTCGACCGCCACTCGACCGGCCTTAGGATTTTAAGTGGACCAGTCGACCGGCAGTCGACCGGCCAAAACCTGGAGCTCACGGCTCCTGAACGGTCGACTGGCAGTCGACCGGGACTCGACCGCTAGTTCAACTCCCCAGTCGACCGGCAGTCGACCGGAGTTCGACCGCTAGGCCAATTCTGGGCCAGATTTTCTGTCCTTTCCATTCCTGATTTTGACCTTACCCTGATACCTGTAGGATATATTAGGCTTGTTTATGCTTCATCATTGACACTACCTGACCTGACACTAGATGGATCTCCCCACTTACGCCCCATGATTTGTTATCACGCATCCCCATGTTAGGACTTGTTGATTGATGCATATAGGATATTTTAGTCTTGTTTTATGCTTCATACTTACACTGCATGATATATTACACAACAGATCTTAGGCTTAGTTCATGTGAATATACCTTGTACTTAGGAACCTATTACTTGTAGCACGTCACCTCTAGTCACTTCATATTATCATGTTTCTGTATTGCCATGCTTATACTTATGCCTCGTCCGTAGTATTCCTGCTTCTTGTTATATGCATGCGTGGCAGACCCTTCGAGGTCGTTGAACCCTAAGTTGTGTTTATGTTTCCACATGCCTTGCCCTATTATAGTCTTGCCAGTTATATATTTTCTTTTAACACATGTATATCACACAATACTTTATATGTGATCACTTGACCCACTGACATGCTACCACCTTATTTGACCTCTAGTTATGTCATGATTGACCCGGCCCATTATACATTTATCTTTATGTTTTATTGCTTGCTATACATCACCACCTTATCATGCTATCCCTTAAACCAAGCATGATACACTTGACCGGCGATTGTCATCCTTACGGGAATTTAACTTGTTATTTTATATCATGATCAGTGACATGTTTTCCTGCTTAATATGCAGTGACCTGTTTGTTCAGTACATGTGTACTTCTGATTCCTGATCATGTCTATTTCCTGCTTTTCCCGTAAACTGATAATCCTTAATAAGCTACAACTTGTATTGGGTATGGGAGGAAGCGATGGACACCGGAATGATACCTACTTATAGTGATATTCATGTATGGGGGATTTTGAGCCCCAGGCCGGTCCCAGGCGGTGGGAACCGTTGGACTCTTGGTCCCCGGTGTACGTGTACTATTATCATGCCTGTTAGCCGGTCCCAGGCGGTGGGAACCGTTGGACCACATTTGCCTATCAAATTGGTCCCCGGTATATATGTGTTGGGGGTATCACTTATCACTATAGAAGCTCTGTTAGTCCTCCATCTACTTCTGATAACAAACCTCGAATAGCTTATATGTGGATGTATGTGAGTTGGGATCGATACCGAGACACATACCTAGACATATGAGTTAGGCGAGTAATAATAATAATAATAAGTTCAGTTATAGTTATTGTTATACACTTATTGTTATGTTTATTGTTTCATGTTATAGTTCCCGTCATGACTCAGGTTATATTGTGACTCCTATCTTTCTTATGGTGATTCCAGTGATGAATCCGGCTTGACCTGTTACTCGTTCCTATTAGGATGACTGTTAGGATTTTCTGCATGTATTCCTGTCATACCTATTACTTGCTCCGGCATTGGATTTATGTTGCTCTTGTTATGCATTTCCGTTTGATCATCGTATGTTTTGCAACTCTGATTTTATATGCTTGGGATTGCTGTGGTATGAGACAAGGGTATATTTATGAGGGTTTCCTTGTTTGGATTATTCCTTCGACGTATTAGTCTCATAGGACAGTAACTTAAGCATATACAATCACTTTTGCTCGTAGCTAGCATTTCATTGGATTTCCCGTTTCATGATTATTATATTATACTGTCCTTATATTCTATACTTGTGTTCTAACCTCATTCATGTTCCTTAGCCACTTGGCAGTATTTCATTTATTTATTATTATATGTCTTGACCCTTGGATTTGCACATTCAGGTTCTGTAGCTAGATCGGGGTGGAGTTGTCCACCGTAGCTCGAGCTCTTCTTGCGAGCGGGCATCCTAGCTTCAGCTCCTTGTGCCTGACTTCTCTTGACTCACGAGATCTCCATCCTACTCGTGAGCTCTTTCGTATTTTTGCTGTACCTTTTTCTTTTGGACTGAGTTGTGATAAAAGACATATGTATTAAGTAACGTTTATCATATATTGTGATGACGTTGTATTGTACTTTGTATTGGCATATATGTGTATACCATGCTTTGCGGTGCACTCTGATCCTTTCTTGTTGTACTTTATGCTTAGCGTATATACGTGGGGGCACTTGTAGACCTGCGTATATACGTCGCAGTGACGTCCCCGTATCTGCAGAATCGGGGCGTTACAGTTGGGCCAGGTCACTAGAGTTGGATGCTTTGTTTAGGGAGAAGGAAAAATGAAAGACGAAAGATTAAGATGAGAAGTTAAAAGAGAGTGGAAAAGAGATTAAGGAGATAGAGAGGGATTAGGAGAATAATTAGAAGGGAAGTCGGTTGGAAGAAGTCGATGGATTGGTCAGTGGCTTATGAGTGAAGAATGAAGAACATTGGAGAAGAAAAAAGAAAAGAAAAGAAAAGAAAAGAAAAGAATGAAATAAAATTATTTAATATTATTTAATTTAGGTAAAATTTGATTAGTTTCGAATGGTTTCCAAAAATTCTATAAAATAGCTAATATTATCCGAAGGAATGAAGTGAAATAGATTCAAGAAATTTAGTCTGGTTTGCAAATTAAAAATCCTGAAATCGATCGGTGATACCGGTCGACTCCGGATTGGTCGAATTTTAGACTAATTTAGAAAAATCTCCAAAAATACCTGAAAGTAAAAAATATGGTCTTGAAGAATAATTTGAAAGTAGATTCTAGAATTTAACTCTAATTGTAAATTAAAAATCACGGAGTCAATTATCGGCATTAGTCAACACTGAATTTTGAGATTTTCCAAAAGAATACAGAAAAATTCTAGAAAATTTTGAAAAATCTAAAATATGATAAAATAATATTTGGAGTTAAAATCAGTTCAATCTGACTATAGAAAGGTCAAATCAAATTTGTACGCTGTACCAAGTAGTGATACTGTGACGTACATCTTGGATCAGGGGGTTACAAGTCAAAAGAAAGCCAATTGTCAATGCCACAAGGGCATCTTTGTTGGCCCAAAGGTCCATCACTCTAGTTTTGATGGTGATTAACTCATGTAGTTATAGTACTAATGATCTTGTGCTTAATAAGTTTCAATATTTATCAAGATCTTAGTCGGTGTTTAGCTTCAATAAAAAATTCAAAGTCAAGTTTTGAAGCTAGCATGTGTTGATTCAAGAGCTCACGCTTCAAGATCATATCAAGTACTCAAAAAGGAGTCTAGCTCATTTGGATCAAGTTTGGATGAAGTCGAGATGGAGAAGAAGATTTTCATAAGATTTTCAGAAGACTTGAGTCTAAATTTGTAAGTTTAAGATTTTGTTTTAAGATAAAATGTAAAGGATATATTCGTTGTGAATTGCTCAAGCTCATACATGCACACAAAATATTTGTAGTATCTTTCAATAGTTTTAGTTTTTGATTTAACCATTTTGTTTTTGGATTTTCAAGAATACATCTTTCGGTTTCATGAATAGATTTTATCAAAATAAGTTTACACGGTTTATATGTGTATGGATTTTATCCATATATATTGTTGCTCCATATTGTTCAGATAACTTATTTTGATGAGTTTATATCATGTGTTTAAGTTTTGTTTTTATCAAAACTTATTTTGGAGCTTATTGTCAAAAACAAGTATATTTCATTTACTATATGTATTGGATCATTTTCATACACACTATGCTTCAAATGTGTTTCAATATCTTGGTTTGTATTTGTACAAGTTTTGAAAAAATCGGTTTTCATTTATACCGGTTTTGATTTAAGCTTTAATTGTTTTACCTCAAAATCACATTTGTAATAGATGTTGATTTTTAATCACACATATTTTAATTCATAGTATTTCAATGAACTTATTTTTGTGAAATTTATGAAGATTTATTGGTATTTAATAGGTATTTAAAAAGATGTTTAAAACTGATTTATGGGCTGCTTGCGGTCAACCGACTAGTCCACCGACCGGCCGATCGATGTGCACACATACACGAGCCCAAGTGTTGTCGACCGACTGGCTCAAGCCCACTATCGGGATTGGCTCAGTCGACCGAGCGGTCGATCAACAGAGATTTATAACTCTCTGTCTTTGGGTGCGGTCGACCGTGCAGTCAACCGGTAAACCCAACGGTCAGAAAATTGACCGTTGGCCAGTCGACTGATAGGCCAATCTAGGCCATAACGACTAGTTTTTGACAATCTATATAAATGGGTCTTTTGGCCAGTTTATGGGTAAGATTTTTACAAGTTTTTGAGAGACTATTTTTTCATCTTCAACAAAGTTTTCTCAACAAGTTTTTGAGCTTAACTTTCATATCAAATAGAGAGTTTATCAAAAGTGTTTCTCATGCATTTTTCAAAAGAATTTTCTTAGGTTTTTCAGCTCAAAATCTATCTAGTTTTCTAATACAAACTTGAGCTATCCATTGCTACACTCATCCTATAGGGATCCTTGTATGTGAGAGTTTGTTTGTGATCAAAAAGTATTACAAAGTGTTCTACTTTGTATTGAGAAGAAGTTAGAGGTTACGGCCTCGGCGAGCTTGCGGGTTCGCATTGTGTATTGCTCTTGTGGGAACAAGTAAGGAATTTGCGGGTCCATTGAGTTCTTGAGGGAGCTCTTTGTAGGTGTTGCGGCACCGAGTGATCTTGCGGGATCATCTTTAGTGGAAAATTTTCATTGCGATGAAGGGGGGAACGTAGAGCAAATGGCTTGAATCTCAAAACAAATCTCCCATGTCTACGATTATTTATCTCTCTCAACTCACTTGTGTTTATATCTTGTATGCTTGTTATATTTGTGCTCATCTATTATAGCCTTGATATTGCTTATGCTTAATAGATATATATGTTTGGGATTGTTGGATATCTTTCATGCTCTCATATAGTTCATATCTTCACATGCTTGATATTGTTTATGTGCTCACATTTGTATTTAACTAAGAGAGATATAATAGCACCTCAACTCTTAGTTTAGAAGAATCTTGAGGAGAAGTTCAGAGTCCTTCACCGGGAACTTGGCTTCGCTATTTGGTTATACCTTGTGAGATAATTTAGTTTGCACAATAATTTTTAATTCTACAGTCATTTGATTAGCACATCACCATTCATACCCCTATAGGTGATCCACAAGTGGTATCAGAGCTTGATGCTCTTGATTTGGGTCTAACAACTAGAATTAAAGATTCTCTTGTTTGCTAATCACAATATTTGCATATACACACATGAATTTTATTACACCTCCTACGTTTGATATTCTTAACTTCCAATATTAGAAAGTTAAGATGTTTATGTATCCCAAAGCCCTTAGTATTCATATTTATCTTGCCACTATTAAAGAATCCTACTTTGTTAATGGCAAATATCTTGAGGCTAATGCAAAGGACCTTCCTGCTTTAAAGTCAACCCTAAATGATGATTATTTATTGACGGTTTCTAATTTTGGTTAGGCTTTTGTAGTATGAAATACTCTCATCTCTCTTGGAAAACAAAGGCAAATTGATAAGGAGAGTGACTCGGATCAAGGAAGTGATATTTTCGACTCGTGCTACATGGTCGAAGGGGATGACCCCCTTGAGGTAAATTTCAATTCTGAGCTTGATGAAGATATGCCATATGATGAACTCGCATTGCTTTGCAAAATGTTTCTTAAAAATTATGATTTATTGAATGCATAGAAATATAGTTTGAAGAAAGAAAATGATTCCTTGTTGAATGAAAATAAATTTTTGAAAAACCAAGTTGTTTTGATTTCAAAAGAAAATGATTTTGTTTTGAAGGAAAATGATTCTTAAAAAAAAAATTATTTTGAAGGAAAAAAAAGATTTCTATTTGTAAAGAGAAAAAAGATTTTGATTCTCTTACTTTGCCGTGTTCCTTATGCTCATATATTTTATTCTAATATTGATAATGATATTTGTATTTTAAAGAAGAATATTGATTATATGGTCTCCACTTTGAGCCAATGTGCTACTAATCATTCCAGATTGGAATTCATGTTTCACAAGAAATATGCTCTACATGTTCATGCACACTCTTCATGGCATACACCACGTGCACATCATGATTACACTCACTTGTATGCTAGAGTGTATATTTGTACACATTGTTGACGCAAATGCCATTTTGCAAAATTTTATTTTGATAGATTAAATTATTTAAATTTTACAAATAAGAATATTTGGGTTCCCCATACTACTAATCCTTGTGGACCCAAAAAGATATGAGTAATAAAATCTCCACCACTTTTTTAATGTAGGTGTGGGCTCTCACAAAACGTGCGAGGATTGGTGCCTTAATAATTGATACAATCAGTGCTTGATGGACACATCATGAATGCATCGCTATCAAGGAGTATTGGTGGGAGGACCACCTTATTTTGGAGAAATAAATTGGCTATATCAGTATTCATAACCATTTCATCCTCCACTTTTAAAAATATTTTAAATACTTATACGCTAGTATAGTAACCTAGACTCAATCATATATTGTTTTGTGCTTAATATTGAGTTGATTGGTTGTAAACTATATATGTATTTTTGAAAATAGTGCTCATATTTTCTAGTGAATTTATATGCCCTTTTTTTGGATTCATATTTTATATGTTTTAGTTAAAGCGTATTTTGATTTATATGTTTACATCATATGTTGATATGCAAATTTTGTTAAAATTTGTGTTATACACGTACAATTCTTGAGTTACACTTATTCTTCATGCTTTATACATTTTATTTCATTTGTATACTCATTTTATATTTGATTGTATATTGTATGTCCTAGTTTTGATGATTCTTGCATGATTATATGATATATGATATTTTTGAGAGAAAGAATTTCATGCTAGTTTTGATTTTAGAGTTTATTGTTTTATCTTCATGAATATGTTATTCACATGAACATTGAGCACTCACCTTTATGTTTACTCGTGAATTTATTTCATTTTAGAGTTTATTGTTTTATCTTCATGAATATGTTATTCACATGAACATTGAGCACTCACCTTTATGTTTACTCGTGAATTTATTTTCATAAGCTCATTTATGTGCTTTATAAATCTTGGGTGTCAATTTTGTGTAATTAGCATGTTATATGAGATATATGATTTGGTTCATATTTGAAGATCTTTAACTAGTTTTCAAAATTATTTTAAATTAGTTCTTTATTCTTCACTTTGTAGTGTTTTCAATCTATAATTATTTCAAAATATTATTTTGAAAATCTCTGCCCTTAAAGGGCGGTTGGTTGGGTGACCATACCTTGTGTGCCTTAATGAGTATTTTTTCTAACTTGTGCATGATAGGGTGGATGATATGAGTTATTCGCATGATTCCCATGTTATTTAATTTTTGTACACTCATTCAAGTTTTTCTATATATGTATGCGTTAAATTTCAAGTGATATTTTCATTGACATACATACATATATGTGGTTGATTGTGCTTATTTTACATTGACCATATATATTTTATAGCACAAATTAATTTCATGCTAAGCTTGGTTTTACTTCAAAATATTTGTTTTTGTTTCCAACAAGAATATGCATTAGTTTTGTGTTTGTTTTAAAAAGAAAGAAAAATCTTTGACTTAAAATGATTTCATGTTTATATTTATCTATAAGATAATATTTATGCTTATCTACAAGTGGTAAGTCTATATTTTTTTATCGGTTTGTCAAATTTTTTGTTTTGTTTTAAAGTAGTATCAAAATTTGTTTAATTGATTTCATGTGGTATCAAAATTTGTTTTGTTGATTACAAGTGATATCAAAATTTGTTTTAATTGCTTTTCAAAATTTGTTTTGGCATGTATTGCTTATATGGAAGACGAGTTTAACATCTCCTCTATATATAAATTCATGATGAGTGTAGTATATAAAGAAGAGCTTGACCTCTTTTCTTTACGTGGTACACATGTGTAGGGGGAGCTTAATATCTCCGTCTATACATTGTATATTATGCTTATATGGGCTAGAGCTTAGTCATCTCTTTCTTCATGTACTGCATGTATGCGGGGGGAGTTAACTTTATAGTCTCTCCTTTCATGAATTTATATCGCATTACCTTGATTTCTTTACCCCTTTGTTAATGAATTGATAAAAAAGGAGAGAGAAATTTAGAGTTTATATATGAATGCTATATTTTTGTTTATACATATATGTTTATGTTTGTTTATAAGGTTTATTGAATATCTATATGTTTTATTGCTATGCATATGTTAAGGGGGAGCTTCTATGAAGCTTATCTTTAATCCATTCATATATAACTCCATGAATTTTGTCATCATCAAAAAGGAGAGATTGTTGGCCCAAATGTCATCACTTTAGTTTTGATGATGATTAACTCAATAGTTATAGTACTAATGATCTTGTGTTTAATAAGTTTTAGATATTTATCAAGATCTTAGTCGGTATTTAGCTTTAATAAAAAATTTGAAGCCAAGTTTTGAAGCTAGCATGTGTTGATTTAAGAGCTCGCGCTTCAAGATTGCATCAAGTACTTAAAGAGGAGTCTAGCTCGTTTGGATCAAGTCGAGATTGAGAAGAAGATTTTCAGTAGACTTGAGTCTAAGTTTGTAAGTTTAAGATTTTTATTTTAAAATAAAATGTAAAGGATAGATTAGTTGTGGATTGCTTAAGCTCATACACACGCAAAAAATATTTTTAATATCTTTCATGTTAAATAGTTTTAGTTTTTGGTTTAACCATTTTAATTTTTGATTTTCAAAAATATATTTTTCGATTTCATGAATATATTTCATCAAAACAAGTTTATATGTGTATTGGATTTCATCCATATACATTGTTGCTTCATATTGTCTAGATAACTTATTTTGATCAGTTCATATCATGTGTTTAAGTTTTGTTTTTATCAAAACTTATTTAGAGTTTATTGTAAAAAATAAGTATATTTTATTTACTATGTTTATTGGATCATTTTCATGCACACTTGCTTCAAATGTATTTCAATATCTTATTTTTGTATTTGTACAAGTTTTAAAAAATCGATTTTTCATTTAGAAGTTGGATTTTAGAAAATATCGATTTTGATTTAAGCTTTAATTTCTTTACCTTAAAAATAGTTCACATGTCTGTAATATGTGTTGATTTTTTTCACACGTATTTATAATTCATAGTATTCCAATAAACTTATTTTTGTGGGATTTATGGAGATTTATTGGTATTTAATTGGTATTTAAAAAGATGTTTAGAACTAGTTTATGGACTGATTGCGGTCGACCAACCGGTCGACTAAAGGCTAGCCAACCGATCGGTCGATCGACGTGCACACATGCATGAGCCCAAGTATGGTCGACTGATCGATCGATTAACGGGCTCAAGCCCACTCTCACGCTTGGCTCGGTCGACCGAGCGGTTGACCATAGAGAATTGTAACTCACTGTCTTTGGGTGCGATCGACCGGGTGGTCGACCGGCAACCCCAACGGTCAGAAAATTGACCGTTGGCCCGTCGACTGAACGGTCAACCGACAGGGCAACTGGGCCATAATGGCTAGTTTTTGACAGTCTGTATAAATGGGTCTTTTGGCCAGTTTTTGCGTAAGATTTTTACAAGTTTGTGAGCCTATTTTTCCTTTTGTAGTAGAGTTTTCTCAACAAATTTTGAGCTTAACTTCCATATCAAATATGGAGTTTATCAAGAATATTTCTCTTAAGTTTTTCAAAATAATTTTCTTTAGTTTTTCACCACAAAATCTATCTAATTTTTCTCACACAAGCTTGAGCTACCCATTGCTATATCCATCCTATAGGGATCCTTGTATGTGAGAGCGTTTGTTTGTGATCAAGAAGTGATCATAAAATGTTCTACTTTGTATTGAGAGGAGTTGGAGGTTGCGGCCTTGGCAAGTTTGCAAGTTCGCATTGTGTCTTATTCTTTCGAGAACAAGTGAGGAACATGCGGGTCTAATGAGTTCTTGAGGAAGCTTGTTGTAGGTGATGCCACTGAGTGATCTTGCGGAACCATTTTTAGTGAAATCTTTCATTGCGGTGAAGGCGGGGACATAAAACAAGTGGCTCAAACCTCGAAACAAATCTCCCATGTTTACGATTGCTTATCTCTCTCTCAACTCACTTGTGTTTATATCTTGCATGCTTGTTATATTTGTACTCATCTATTACATGCTTGATATTGCTTATGCTTTATAGATATGCATGCTTAGGATTGTTTGATATCTTTCATGCTCTCATATAGTTAATATCTTCACATACATGATATTGTTTGTGTGCTCACATTTGTATTTAATCAAGAGAGCTATAGTAGCATCTCAACTCTTAGTCTAAAGGAATCGTGAGTAGAAGTCCAGAGCTCTTCACCAGGAATTAAGGTTCGCTCTTTGGTTATACCTTGTGAGATAGTTTAGTTTGCACAATAAGTTTTTAATTCTACATTGTTACTCATTTGATTAGCATATCACCTATTCACACCCCTCTAGGTGATCTACAATCTTCACCGCTTGAATTAATTCATTCTGACATCTGTGGGCCAATAAGTGAAAGGGCACGACATGATGCCACTTATTTCATTACATTTATAGATGATTATACTCGTTATGATCACATTTTTCTGATCTCCCATAAGTTAGAAGCATTAAATTGTTTTAGGCATTACTTAAGCTTGGATGAGAATCAAAAGAATGGATGGTGAAAGCTCTTCGTACTGACCGAGGAGGTAAGTATTTGTCTGAGATATTTAAGCAACTCTGTAATGAAAAAGGGATTAAGAGATAGTTGGCGATTCTTTTCGCTCCGCAACAAAATATTGTAGCAGAGAGAAAAATTGTACTCTCTTAGACATGATTAGATTGATGATAGTGCATGCCAACCTCCGAATATCCTTTTAGGGATGCTATGTTGACAGAGGCCTATATCCTTAACCGTGTGCCCTCCAAATCAGTTTCAACAACGCCATATGAACTTTGGATGGGCAGAAGACCTAACTTAAGATACATGCGACCATGGAACGCAGTTGATTATTTTCACAACAAATCACATACATATAGGAAACTAAATAAGTACATATCCATTAGATACTTTGATTAATCCAAAGGGCATGTGATGCTTAGTGAACAGCCAAATAGAATAATTACCAAAATTGAGTCACGAGATGTGATTTTTCTCGAAGGAGAATTTTCAAGAAAAAGGGATATTGATAACATTGATAGATTTTTTTAAAGTGGATGAGTCATAGGAAGGCGCTACTAATCCTTTCTCAGGAAGATGAGAATGACTTGCTGCCTAGTGGGAGTGTACTTTCGTGTGAGAGTATGCCACTAGGGACTAATTCCGAAGCTACACTTTTGTGTAGAAGCCAACGTGAAAATATCCATCATTGTTGCTTTGAGATTGAGGGGAAAGCTTTTCATATGTGCTCCGCTAGAGACAAATGAGCCTAAAAACTATCAAGAGGCTATGAAATTTTCAACTTTTGAGGTATGAAAACTTGCTATGCAAGATGAGATGGAATCCATGAGAAAGAATCAAGTCTGAGACTTTGTAGATCTTTCACATGGACGTAAAATTATCGAAAACAAATGGGTTCTGAAAGTCAAACGCAATATAGATGGTTTCAATGAAAGGTACAAAGCTCGACTTATAACGAAAGACTATACCCAAAGAGAGGGTATTGATTACGAGAAAATCTTCTCACCGGTAGTGAGATTTACCTCTATTTGCCTAATTCTATCTATTATCACTCATTTGAATTTAGAACTTTACAAAATGAATGTTAAGACTGCATTTCTCAATGGAGAACTGGAGGAGGAGATATACATGAATTAACATGTTTGGCTTTGTAGCAAACGGGAAAGAGCGCAAAGTTTGCAAGCTCCGAAGATTCATCTATGGATTGAAACAATCATCCAACTAATAATATTTCAAATTCCATCGAGCCGTTACTTCTAATGGCTTCATGATGATTGAGGAAGACCATTGTTTGTATGTTAAACGGTCCAAAGGGTTATTTTCTAATTCTTTCTCTGTGTATAGACGACATACTTTTAGCTGAAAATGACAAAAAGATGATTGTCGCCACGGAAGGTTGGTTATCCTCAAAGTTTTAGATGAAGGACATAGGTGAAGCAAGTTATGTGCTCAGAGTCAAGATCCTAAGAGATCATTCTAGGATACTTCTCGGTTTGTCTCAAGAGATATTGATTGAGGTTGAACCTGCACAAAAATATAGAATTTCAGAACTTTAAAATAGAGATGTGCAAGTGCTCAATTCTACCGCGATAGCAAGTGGCTATGCGGGTCGTGATCCACAAGGAGGGACTAGCGATGGAAGATTTTTTAGTAAGTTTTCTTTTAAGATACAAAGGATGGTTAAAATTCTTCTTTTAGTTCTTAAAAGGAAAAGAAAAATAAATTACAATCAAGTTAGGAAGAAAGTGATATAATAAGGAGATGGAGAAAATAGAAGTGATATGTACAAAGAAAATGAAAGAGTGAAAGAGATTTGGGTGATTATGGTATGGTGATCTACACTAAAAGTTACAAGAAAAGAAAGAAAAACTAAAACCTAAAAAACATACTTACCTCTTCGGCGCCTGTTTACCTTTCACCCGTATCGACGATGTACCTTTCTTTGAAGGCAAGCGAAGCATGACAGATGAGATATTCCCCATTCTCGATTTACACTATGAATGAAGGGGCGAGCTATACTACCATAGAAATGAATGGCCATCATCATAAGCCATCAAAGACACTTGCAAGGACAAGGCAATTTCGAAGCTATCGGTTTCATTTGGAACCACAACACAAAAGAGGAAAGCGAACAAAAACAAGAATAGAAAAGAAAAGGAAATCTCGATTCGATTCAAATAATAATGGAAGAAAAGATCACTTACACTGGTGTCACCTTCAGTACAAGCTTTCTCTCATTCCTCCATGAAAGTATCCTCTCCTCTCAGTTACATAAATAAAACAAAAATTACATGAAAGAAAATAAAAACAAAGTTACAAACTACAAATTAGCCTAAGTTCTACTCTCTGCTTGGTCGTCTCCTTTTGCCTTTGAGATTGCAGGTATTTATAGAAGAAATGCAGATGTTAGAGGAGTATGAAGATAGGAAAAGCTGGCTATTTCTGAATTTGAATCCTCCCCTTATCTCCAAACTTGATTTGATGTGAATATTCAGTTCTGATCTGCAATTTTTTGGCGTGTTGATTGCCGAATATCACTTAACAAATGACAGAATTAGAAATAGTAATAAACATAAGAGTTGTAACCCTGTAAGTCTGCTTTCTGGATCATCTTGAATCATCAGATTTGAGATTCAGTAGCGAAAGTTATGATTCTAATACAAAAATGTATCCAGTCAGAATCTGAGTCAAACTTGCTTCATCTCATCCGTTGATCTTCTCTCTATTCATTTATCTCTCTGTATTTCATATTATCCTCAGTTGATCTTTAGCTAACCAAAATGGATTTATATAAATCTGAATTTTACTGGTTTTCATTTGGTGTCATCTTTCTGATTTGCTCTGATCTTCAGCTGAATATTTGCCCCAATCCTTGATTTGTTCTAACTAGATCTGGGATCATTCTCAGCTAACCAAATAGATCCAGTTAAATCTAATTTTAACTAGTATTTATTTGATTTAATCCTCTTTCTCTTCATTATTATCTTCTACAAAATAGACATTTAAGACAAAAAAATTAGCAGATTTATTACACGATAAATGTAGGAGTGTAATGAAAAGAATACAAAATATGTGTACGATCACACCCCCACACCTATCTTTTGCTCGTCCTCGAGCAAAACAACAAAACTAAACCAAAAATTATTAGACCACTTTCACAGGTCACGCGATTGCACTGAGATTGTGCAACAAGTCGTTAAACCTCTAGGTTTCCCCTAGAGGACGAGTTTTGCCTCGTGAGGGTTTTCAGTGGATTACACCCACAAAATCCGTAAAGAAAGAGAAAAATGTTAATATTTTGAAAACACATTTTGAAAGAAAAAATATTTGAAATATTATTGTAAGTTTTAAGAAATCTATAAGTTATAGGAAAACCGAATTTTTCATTCCTAAACTTAGTCTCTATTCAAAAAATTTGTTATCAATCAAAGTAAGGAGTCAAATTGTACTTCTCATCTAGTCTATTACTTTACCCTGAGTCATATACACCATCGTGACTATGAAAATTTTGACTAAGGGTTCTTTAACTCTAACTCTTATGCCTTATATATATATATATATATATATATATATATATATATATATAATATATTGTGGTATTATTCCTTAGTTCTATTAGGCTTTCTAATCTGCCCTTGTAACGAGCCTTTAATCGATGACTCCTAAACCAAACGGTCTTAGGGCGCCGGGTGAGAAAACACCCCAAGGACTTAAGGACTCGAGCACATAAGGCCACAAAACTAAGAATTTTATTATATGAACTACTTTTAGGCGTGAATACTTATGCTTCATGAGGCACAAATACCCAGCTTAATCAGAGGATTTATATATATTTTTTCTCAAACTTATCTAATTATCTTTTGCATAAATACTAAGGCTTGCTTAGGCCAAAGCACCTAGCTAATCAATAATTAGATTTGTTCATCTTTCATAGATATTTTTTTCTTTTCTTTTTATATATATAAGGCATAAGAATCTTTGTTTTTGAACCTAAGTGTGTAAGTGTATGAAGTGTGCATATTTCATCAAGATAAAGATCAAAACTAAATTACTTTGACAAATTATCTTCCTAACCCTAAAAATCAAACAAATAATCTTATTTTGACCAAGTATAAGAAATCCTAATTTTGATTTTCCTATTCCTTAAAATTGACTAAATTTCTTACAAAAAAATATGTCAAAATATTGTTTTTATTTTCAAAAAGTTTTTAAAAGTAAAGAAAATGTTAAATTTTTTTTAATAAAAAGAAAAACCTAAGTTATGTTAGAACCCTCCCCCACACCTATCTCATGCATTATCCTCATGTATGAATTAATGCATAGATGCATGAAAAAGAAGAAAGGGAAGGAAAATATTACCTTAAGGTGGTGGTTCCGGTGGTGGTCTGATTGGGTTAAGCGTTGCTACCCAATCAAGATAATGTGGTAGTTCACGGAACCTACCTTTATTGACCTCTTTTCTATTTACATATTTACAGTCCCCAGTATGAATAGGATCATGAAAGATCCTATCGTGAAACTTATTTCCTTTACATGACCAGACTTGAAAAATCATCACAGTGTCATCATGGTCTATACCTATGTCCAATAAAAGAATGTGACTTGGTGGAATGGTCGACTTGGACTCAAGAATGATAGGTTCAGGAATCAATACAAACTCGGGAAAATCGACTTGGGGTTCGAGAGTTAGTTTTGGTTCAAGCGTTGAGTCCAAGTCCAAGAATTGATATTCACATTCTTTTTCCATCAATGGAATGTGACTATCTAAAATTGGTGATTCAATTTCAAAATCTATGGGAACGGGAATAAATGTTGGCTCAAAAAATTGGTCCAAATTGGGTAAGAATGCCGGAGTCAACATAGATTCGAAGATGGAAACTGAATCATAAAGTTGGGGATCGGGTTCACATTCATGATCAAGTTCAATCTCATTAAAATGAAAACTTGCCAATTCGTCAATGGGTTTATATTGGTCAAGTTCAAGGCTTTGTGGTGAAACTGAATCTTGGTCAAAGTCTTCAAGATACCATGATTCTTGGTTTTTATCAATATGGCTAGAAGTGTTAGGAATAGTCAAAGACTGAATAGGGAGATTTCCTTATTCCTACGCATGTTCTCCAATCTACTAATTCTTGCTTCTATCATATCGAGTGGATCATTTTGACATTGAATCATGGTTTTCATACTCTTTTCTAAGTTGGCATGTTCTCCTTGAAATATAGAGTAAGGATCTGTAACTTGAAAATTTTTACGGGACTTTGAGTCTTCTAAAATTTGAATTCGTCACTCAAGCTCATCTAAGGCTTCCATCCTCTTTTCCCAGTCAATTGATTCTTCTAATGGTTGTTCGGGAGAAGGAGTATATGAAGCTGGATGTTAGTAGGGTAGTTGATAATATGACTCGGGGGAGTTGTATCCCCATTGACTCTGTGACGAGTAGTGATGATTATTCCAGTCTTCTTTATAGTATTGGGACTGGGGCATGTAATGATTCGGATAAGACCAATCTGGCACACTATGTTAGTTAAAGTTATGATATGCCGGGTTGGTAATATCCGAAAAAGAGGTCGTGATGTAATATGGATTACTATTAAAATTGGAAAAATTATTGTTATAAGCCATATCACACAAGACAACACAAACAAAGAAAAACAAACAAATAAGCAAATAAATAAAAAAATTTAAACTAAGTTAGGGTAGACCTTTGACCTAGATGACTCCTAACTGGTTAGACTGTCCATGGGAGGTATAATGCAGATTTTGACCACAAGCTAATCAGCCAGGTCAGGGCAAGATTGGTGGGAGGGGGCCTAATTAAGCCAAACCACTAGCCTTCGGGTTTCGCCCCTCAATCCCTTTCCTCAGACACTGATTTGGTAGGAGTCAAATTCTAACACATTCCCCCTTAGGATAATCTCCTAATTGAGTCTGAGATGTCACTAGGGCCAACGTCTACTCATTTTTAGTTAGGCTTGGATTAGTGAGTGAGGAGATTGTTTGTGGGCTAAGGGAGGGTAATGACTTCCCCACCTTATCTTGTTCATAAGACAAGCCCTTAAGATTGATTGTGCAAAGTGTGCAGGATAAAGAAAAGTAACATTCAACAAGTAAATAATCACTCAAGAATGTTTTCTAAACTATATGCCATGCAAACGTACTTTGGTTCCAGCACTCTTCAACAGTAAATAGAAAATGTAATGAAATAGACACGTGCCTAAATGCAAAGTCTAAATCATTTTTTAACATTTACAATCAACTTTTTACTCTTGTGTTAGAAATATATATACAGTGAGTCAAACAAGGAAATAAATGCTATAGATATTTAAACTACGCAATTCAGCCAACCTGCAGAAAATACAGGTTAGTAGTTCACTCAGTTTGCCACAGGACTGTAGCAAATCTGAGGGCTTCTTGGCTCTGCTTTCTTGAGCAGAGTCCAAGACTACTTATGTGTCCACTGCAGCAAGAATTCCTTATTGTTAATTTGTACAAAAAAATAAAGAAGAAAGTTAACCAAAAATGTAAATTTTAAAGAGAATTACTTATCGTTCCTCCCCAGCAACGACGTCAAAATTTGATTGAGGTTGAACCTGCACAAAAATATAAAATTTCAGAACTTTAAAATAGAGATGTGCAAGTGCTCAATTCTACCGCGATAGCAAGTGGCTATGCGGGTCGTGATCCACAAGGAGGGACTAGCGATGGAAGCTTTTTTAGTAAGTTTTCTTTTAAGATACAAAGGATGGTTAAAATTCTTCTTTTAGTTCTTAAAAGGAAAAGGAAAAGAAAAATAAATTACAATCAAGTTAGGAAGAAAGTGATAGAATAAGGAGATGGAGAAAATAGAAGTGATATGTACAAAGAAAATGAAAGAGTGAAAGAGATTTGGGTGATTATAGTGTTGGTGATCTACACTAAAAGTTACAAAAAAGAAGAAAAACTAAAACCTAAAAAATATACTTACCTCTTCGGCGCCTGCTTACCTTTCACCCGTATCGACGATGTACCTTTCTTTGAAGGAGAACGAAGCATGGCAGATGAGATCTTCCCCATTCCCAATTTACACTATGAAATGAAGGGGCGAGCTATACTACCATAGAAATGGATGTCCATCATCAAAAGCCATCAACGGCACTTGCAAGGAGAAGGCAACTTCGAAGCTATCAGTTTCATTTGGATCCACAAACACAAAAGAGGAAAGCGAACAAAAACAAGAATAGAAAAGAAAAGGAAACCTCGATTCGATTCAAATAACAATGGAAGAAAAGATCACTTACACTGGCGTCACCTTCAGTACAAGCTTGCTCTCATTTCTCCATGAAAGTATCCTCTCCTCTCAGTTACATAAATAAAACAAAATTTACATGAAAGAAAATAAAAACCTAAGTTACAAACTACAAATTAGCCTAAGTTCTACTCTCTGCTTGGTCGTCTCTTTTTGTCTTTGAGATTGTAGGTATTTATAGAAGAAATGCAGAGGTTAGAGGAGTATGAAGATAGGAAAAACTGGCTATTTCTGAATTTGAATCCTCCCCTTAGCTCCAAACTTGATTTGATGTGAATATTCAGTTCTGATCTACAGTTTGTTGGCGTGTTGACTGCTGAATATCACTTATCAAATGATAGAATTAGAAATAGTGATCAACATAAGAGTTGTAGCCCTGTAAGTTTGCTTTCTAGATCATCTTGAATCATCAGATTTGAGATTCGGTAGCGAAAGTTATAATTCTAATACTAAAATGCATCCAGTCAGAATCTGAATCAAATTTGCTTCATCTCATCCGTTGATCTTCTCTCTATCCATTTATCTCTCTGTATTTGATATTATCTCGGTTGATCTTTAGCTAACCAAAATGGATTTATAGAAATCTGAATTTTACTTGTTTTCATTTGGTGTCATCTTTCTGATTTGCTCTAATCTTCAGCTGAACATTTACCCCAATCCTTGATTTGTTCTAACTAGATCTAGGATCATCCTCAGCTAAACAAATAGATCCAATTAAATCTGATTTTAATTGGTATTTATTTGGTTTAATTCTCTTTCTCTTCATTATTATATTCTACAAAATAGACATTTAAGACAAAGAAATTAGCAGATTTATTACACGATAATTGTAGGAGTGTAATGAAAAGAATGCAAAATATGTGTACGATCAGATATACATTAAGAAGATACTCGAATAATTTCAGATGCAAACTTGCAGGCCTGTTGACAAGGGTAGTACCTTGAGTCTTAGCATGTGTCCTTAGATTTTGGGAAAAAAAAGAGAAGATGGCCCGAGTTCCATATTCAAATGTTGATGGAAGTCTGATGTACACTATGATGGGTACTCGGCTAGCCATTTGCCATGCAGTTGACCTTGTCAGTTGGTTCTAAAATCCTGGCTTTGCTCATTGGAAAGCAGTGAAGCGAATATTCAGATACCTCAAAGGAACAACAGACTACATGCTACGCTACCAAGCAGTGACCTGCGCTTAATTGGTTACAACAATGCCGACTGGGGTGGAGATCTGATAAGCGCAAGTTTACTTCAGGTTACGCTTTCCTGCTGAATGGCGGAGCCATTACATGGTGCAGTAAGAAGCAAACCTGTGTTGAATTCTCCAATATGCTGGCAGAATACGTTGTTGGTTCCGCGGTTGTTCATGAAGGTGTTTGGTTGAGGAGATTCCTTTGAGAGTTTGGCATTGTTGCACGTGCTGAAGAGTCTGTCACTATATATTGTAACAGTTCAGTTGTTATTGCCTACTCTAAAAACCCCAAGTATCATAGAAAATCAAATACATGTACTTAAGATACCTATAGGTCACCTAGAGGGGGTGAATAGGTGACTTGCTAATCTAATGCAAAACAATGCAAAATTAAAACTATTGATGCAAACTAAACTTTTATACTAACACACAAAATATAACCAAAGAGTGTAGCTGAATTCCTGATGCAGGGTTCTGGACTATCTCCTCAAGATTCCTCTAGACTAAGAGTTAAGGTACAACTATGACTCTTTTGGTTAAATACAAGTGTAAGCATACAAACAAACTCAAGTATGTATATCAATTAAGCACAAGTATGTATCAAATATATAAAGATGTAAGCAATAAAAGCAAGCAAGATATAAACACAGATGAGAGAGAGATATGCAATCGCAAACACGGGAGATTTGTTTCGAGGTTCGAGCACACATGCTCTACGTCCCCGCCTTCACCACTATGAAAGATTTCCACTAAAATTGATCTATCAGATCACTTGGTGCCGTAACACCTACAATAAGTGCCCTCAAGAACTCTTGGACACGCAAGTCCCTTACTTGTTCCCGCAAGAACATCACACGCAAGCTCACTAGCTTGCCGAGACCGCACCTCTACAACTTCCCAATACAAGGGGTGGAGCATTTGTGATCACTTCTCTTAATCACAACAATAACTCTCACAATAAGTATCCTAGAGGATGAATATAGCAATGGAAAGCTCAAATTTGTGTGAGAAAACTAGATAGATGCTGTAGTGAAAACCTCAAGAAAACACTTTTGCAAACACAAGAGATTCACTCTTGAAAAACTCTCTTTTGGATATGAAAATGAAACTCTAAAACTTTCTAAAAAATCTCTGTAAAAGAGCTCTTGAAAATACTCTGAAAAATCTTGTTGAAAAACCAGGCCAAAAGTCCCAAATATATAGGCTGTTAAAAAATAGCCGGTACGGCCAGGTTGACTTGTCAGTCGACCGGCTGGTCGACCGGCCAACGATCATATTTCAGACCATTGGGGTTATCGGTCGACCGGCCGATGGACTGCACCCAGGCCAATGCCCATCGGTTGACCGCTTGGTCGACCGTGGCCAAAACCAGAAAGCAGGTCTCTCTGGTCGGTCGACCAGGGCCAGATCCAGAGAGCAACCTCTCTGGATCGGTCGACCGTCCAGTCGACTAGCCCTAAAGCCAAGGGCATGTGCACGTTTTGTGCACGTCGGTCGACCGAGCCCTGGTTTGGTCGACCAGTCGGTTGACCGCCAGCAACCCAGAATATGATTTTTAAGAATTGAAATTTTGACTTGTAAAACCCTAAAAATTTTATTTAAATCTCATAAATTCTAAAAAAAATAGGTTCATGTAAATACTTTGAAGTATAAATATGTATGATTAAAAATCAACACATATTACAAACCAATTGAACTATTTTTGAGGTATAGAATTTTAAGCTTAAATCGAAAATCGTATTTTTCAAAAACTAAACTTTGAAATGGAAAACTGATTTTTTCAAAACTTGTTCAAATAAAAAAATAAGATATTAAAACTCATTTGAAGTATAGTGTGTATGAAAATGATCCAATACACATATAAGATAAAATATACTTATTTCTGACAATAAGTTCAAAATAAATTTTAATAAATACAAAACTTAAAATAATGAACTAGAAACATCAAAATAAAATTTTCTAAACAATATGAAGCAATAGTGTATGTGGATGAAATCCAATGCACCTACAGACTATGTAAACTTGTTTTGATAAAATCTATTCATGAAAACGAAATATATACTTTGAAGACCAAACTCAAAACTGTATTTTTCGAAAATCAAACTATTTAACTTGAAATGTTTTGAAATATTTTGTATGTGTGTAAATGAGCTTGAGCAACCCACAACTAATCTTTTCTTTATATTTTATCTAAAACTAAAAATCTTAAAACTTACAAACATGACACAAGTTTTCTTGAAAATCTTTTTCTCCATCTTGACTTGGTCCAAATCTTGATCCACGAGCTAGACTCTTCTTGAATACTCGATGCGATCTTGAAGCGCGAGCTCTTAAATCAACACGTGCTAGCTTCAAAACTTGACTTCGAATCTTTTGTTAAAACTAAATACTGACAAGATCTTGGTAAAAATCTGAAACTTAAATAGACACAAGATCATTAGTACAATAACTATATGAGTTAATCATCATCAAAACTAGAGTGATGGGCTTTTCGATCAGCAATACCATTTTGTCCGCCACATGGTTGTGCGAGAGGAGGTGATCCTGAGACACATTTCTACCAATCGCATGGTTGTTGACCCTTTGACTAAGCCAATAGCTCGTCAGGCTTATCAGGCACATGTCAGCAATTTAAGATTTTGTAAATTATGATTTGTATGTTTTGTGTTGATCATTTGATTCAGACATCTGTTTCATATATATTATTATTGAATAAAGCATTTTTGACTATGTGCACACACATTAGCTATGAATAGGATTCATAGCATTAGTATGTCAACAGACAATGATCGACTCACTCACACGAGTGATCACCTTTGGCGCTTTGGAAAGCGAGCAAAGATGAGACATATTGAGTTCATGGCGCAATGTGGCAAGCTGGCCAATATCGATAAATATGTCGTCTTGATTGAAACTAAGATATAGTCTTCTAAAGACTATACATGGGTAATTGGGTCTCATAATCCATGTGGCATATGAAAAGTCATATGTGAAACCTTAACTATGTGCTGAGGAGAGCGAGCATGTAGAAGATTCGAGTAAGACGCTGCGTAGGGATTGAACTAAAATCTATACAGTGTCAGAATATGATATACACTCTTTACTTAAAAAAAGAACTCCACCATAGCATGTATTTCCATGCTACATGTGTTAGCAACCAAAATAAGATTAGCAACCAAAATAAGAAAAAATGAAAGAATGATCTCTACTTCTTTATTTGTGTGAGTCCTTAAGAATCGATATAATTGATCACACTTTATTTCTGCCCTATGTGAATTTTAAATGTATTATAAAATGGAGGGTAGTGAATGCTACTTTGACATGTTTCCAATGGTCAAGAATGATTTGGCCTAATGAAACATCATTTGGAAAGCAATTGTACCAAAACTAAGTAATATGAGGACGAAAGGAACACTATTTAATAATACTTTCGTGTTTACTGCTAGTAAGTTGTGTCATTATGGAACCAACATCACAACTGTAAACATAAAATAAAGGTGTATGTGACATAACTCTCAAATTGAGAGATTAGATGTGCCAAATAGGATGTGACTAAATGAGTTCAGTTCTTCTTCCACCTAGAGAAAGAGGAACCATCATATCTTCTACCTCAATCACAAGGAACTTTCATTGAGGTACTTGAACCTTAAAATCAAGGGTGTCCGTTTTTGAAATGTCCACCAATTGTCGAGGATCGAGACGACGACAAGGTGTGAGATTGAGTTTGCCACTACTACTGCTTCCGTTGAGGTAATCATAATTCCTCTGCTCCTGTTTTGTTTATCCTAAATTCTACAATTCTTAATAAAGGGCTTAGCTTCTTGTATTTTTAGTAGCAGTTTAATTTTTATCAAACACTCAAAAAGTCACACAATCATTAATTGGGTGTTAAGGTCTTAATTTTTTTTAGAAAATATTTATGAATTTAGTAATTTCAACTGTAGGGCAGAATTGCTAATTCCTGCTAAGTCTCACTGAATATTATCTAAAAGGAGATAAGACTTAACAGGTAATTATTAATTGGGTGTTAACAGTGTTCTTGGTTTCTTTTTAAGGAAAACGATCTTACTCTTTTGGGGTAAAACTAAGAGTTAATACGTCCAATTAATGAATTATTAACTCCTCCTTAGTATTCATGTGATGTGATGACATAACTTTTTCAAAAACATACAAATTAAAAAGAGGAAGAAGAAGGAGACATCTCCCACGGCTTAGCTTTCATACTTGCACACAATCCATGAGCCAAGGAGGACGAGAGCTTTTACTTTGAAAAATTGCAAGGTACAATATTTTTTCTTTCAATAAACACTTAAATTCTAATCTCAAATACATCTCAAATCTCATTGAAGGAAAGTATTCTTTTTCTCACAATATAACCCGTGATCTAAGTGCACATGCATACAACAATAAGAACAATAATAATAACATGATCACAATTTCTCAAGCAACTAATCAAATTTAATCAAATAAGAATTAGGTAAAACTAATCGACTAAGGTTCTTGATAATTGTATGACCTTTTTTTTCAAAAAAAAAAGTTTAAGATTTTAGTCAATCTTAAAACTGATTCATGATTGTATTCTAATTTGACATAGCTATAACTAATTCTATTTGAATAGCAATTATCTTAATGAATCTAGAGCAATGTGTTGGAAAATATGAAGAATTAAATGTGAATCTTTGAGTTGAATTATGGCGAGATCTGTTGATAGAATCAATTGAATAATGGTTGGAGTGTGTTCTCTTTTCATTGGAGATGAATATGGTATATTCACATGTTTAATTCCGATTTCGATTGAATGAGATATTCAAGTCTAAAGTTTGCCTAATTCAAAAGCCAAAAGGGGATAAAAGATAGCTAAAAGCATTTAGTCGCATATTGGACATGGAATGGAAGTTTAAAGTGTTTAAATAGAGAAAAATGGGAACAAAAGGTGTTTCCTTTGGGTACTTGGAGTTTTCGCGCACGATTAGGGGAAACCATGCCTAGACGCGCGCGCCGCCGCAGGCGACGGCATCCGGTCGGAGCCCGGAACGCGGGCTCAGGCACGGGCTCGGGTTCAGGTTCCAGACCCAGTCCGATTCTTTTTGAACCGGGTCTCACGGGTATGGTGTTACAGCGGATCGCGCCCGCTGCGCTATCCGAACCCGCACAACGGCTGATAGGAAACCGTACACGAACCGTTGCAACGGTCTGTGCGGTTCCTGTCTAAAACGACCAAACCGAACCGTTGCAATCGTTCGCACTCCAAAGTGCGATTTTACCCTTTCCAGAGCGCTATAAATAGCGCTTCTTTCTTCCATTTTTAACACACAGAAAACAGAGAAAACACACAGCGAAAAAGCTCTCTCCCCCTTCTTCCGCAACTCGAATTCTGAAGTGAAAGTGAAGAAGTAACTCGGATTCGTTCTGAAAGCAGGCTCAGAAAATTCAACAGATTCTTTAATAGAATTGTTGTCTGAATCTGTGACTTCTAAAGAAGAATATTCTTCTATCTTCCTCCTTTCTTTACAGTGGGTGTTCCTCCAATATAAAGACAAATATTCTCCCTGAGATTTGTTTTCGTCCTGCTGCTTTAACAATCCTGTGAAGGTAGTGATTAATTATAGTTCAACCGTACGGTGATTTGGTAGTGCTATCCAAATACCTTGAAGGGGTGTTGTATCTTGGGAGACCAGCGTCCAGTAACCCGTTAGCACTGTAGCGGGGGACGTAATTGTCTTAAGGAGATTCGCTACAAGCGTACCCACTCCAAGTACTGTATAAGTGAATTAATTTTCTTTATACAGGGGTTATACTGATATACAGTATATTAAGATTGACTTATACCAGTCTAATTGGTGTTTAACCAAGGAAGGTAATTGAAAGGTGGTTCAGTAATTAAGGAACATTCTATTGAATGGAAAACCTCCCACCTGATATTCACCGGCCTAGTCAATTAGATCGTGACATTGATTAGTTGTCAGATTGATTTCTAAAGCTAACAATCTTAAGACAAGTATAATTGAAGTTACTTACTTCTGTTCTGCTTGAAATTGTAGAAAATGTCTGAGACTAATCAAGACAGCTCAAGTAAGGCACCAAACATGCAGATTCAAACTTTGATGCATGCTCCACTTTCTAACCCGAAGCCGGAGAAGTCAGGAAAATTCAATGGCACAGAATTCAAGAGGTGGCAACATAAAATGCTCTTCTACTTGAGCACTTTGCATTTGGCCAAATTCCTGCAAGAGGATCCACTAGAATCCGGAACTGATCGGGACTCAGTCCTTAAAGTCGATGCATGGACGCAAGGTGACTTCCTTTGCCGAAACTATATTTTAGATGGACTGGATAACTCTCTTTACAATGTCTACAGTCCAATCACAACGGCAAAGAAGTTAAGGGTCAGTCTTGATAAGAAGTACAAGACGGAGGATGCCGTTACCAAGAAGTTCATCGTAGGACAATTTTTGGAGTACAAGATGGTAGACAATAAGACTGTGATCAGTGAGGTGCAAGAGTTCCAACTTATCTTTCACGAGATAGAGGCTGAAGGTATGAATCTACCTGAAACTTTTCAGGTTGCTACTATTGTGGAGAAACTCCTACCTGCGTGGAGAGATTTCAAGAATTACCTAAAGCACAAGTACAAGGAGCTGAAGTTGAAAGATCTCATTGTGAGGCTTCAAATTGAGGAGGACAACCAAAAGTTCGAGAAAAGGAGCAATAAGAACTTCTATGAAGCCAAGGCCAATATGATCGAAGACTCAAAGGGGAAAGCATCTACTTCCAAAGGCTTAAAGCAGAAGAAGACTGCCCAAGGATACAAAGGCAAGGTCCAAGAAGGCAAGGATATACACTTCAAGGGAACTTGCTACATCTGCAACAAAGAGGGACATAAGGCGAATGAATGTCACAGCCGTCTCAAAAAGAACAAGAAGAACAATCCACAGGGAAATCTGACCGACCATGCTCGCCAAGCCTTTCAGCTCTGGTATCAGAAGTGAATCTGGCGACCAACAATAAGGATTGGTTCGTAGATACTGGGGCTACTCGGCACATCTGCTCTGAGAAATTATTATTCTCTGAATATCAAAAACTAGAGCAAGATGAGAAACTCTTCATGGGAAACTCAGCTGTGTCCAAGATTGAGGGAAAAGGAAAGGTCATCCTGAAGTGGACATCTGGAAAAGAGCTTACTTGAACGATGTGCTACATGTTCCAGATATCCGCAAGAATCTGACCTCTGGATCAATTCTTAGTAAGAAAGAATTTAGAATGATTTTCGAATCAGATAAATTTATACTTACTAAGGGTGGGATGTATGTTGGTAAGGGTTATCTTGTTGATGGTCTTTTTAAGGCCAATGTTGCAGTTGTTGACAAAAAATTCGTGTATTTGTACCCTAAGCTTATAAATAAAGAAAAATCTTCTGTTTATTTGCTTGAGTCTCCTATTTTATGGCATACTAGATTAGGGCATGCAAATTATAAGTCTTTAAAAATTTGTCTAATCTAGGATATATTTCTAAACTCATCTTGGAAGAAATTCGCAAGTGTGAGATTTGTGTTGAAGCCAAGTTCGTGAAAAATTCATTTCACTCAATTGATCGAAATACGGAACCGTTAGGGTTAATTCATAGAGATTTGTGTGACTTGAAGTTTACGCCAACTAGAGACGGTAAAAAGTTATTTATTATTTTTATTGATGACTGTACAAGATATTGTTATGTGTATCTTCTAAACAATAAAGATGAGACAATGAATATGTTAATAACATATAAAGCTGAAGTTGAGAATCAACTCATCAAGAACATCAAGATTCTAAAATCTGATCGAGGCGGAGAATATAAATCAAATGATTTTAGTGAGTTATGTGCTAAATTTGATATAATCCATCAAACTACAATACCATATACTCCTCAGCAAAAGGAATTGTTCAACGGAAGAACAGAACTTTGAAGGAGATGGTTAATTCCATACTCGTAAGTTCTAGAGCTCCACAGAACCTGTGGGGGGGAAGCTCTATTAACTGCAGATTATATTCTAAACATAGTACTCCACAAGAAACTTGGTCTTATACCATTTGAGTTATGGTATGGAAGGACACATTCCTACTATTACCTTAAAATGTGGGGGTGCCTTGCAAAGGTACTAGCACCATTACCTAAAAAGACTAAGTTGGGAGTAAGAACAATGGACTGCATATTCATAGGCTATACCTTGAATAGTAGTGCCTATAGATTTCTGGTTCATAAATCAGAAATACTAGATATTCATGTGAATATGATTACCAAATCTAGAGATGTTGTGTTCTTTGAAGATATCTTTCCATACAAATGGGAAACAAATAAGACTCCTGGGAAAAGAACACATGAGATGGCGTTCAGAGATGAAAGCCCCAAGGAACCGATTATTACTGCGGAAATTGAACCAAGAAGAAGTCAGAGATCTAAAATCTCAAAATGTTTTGGTCCAGATTTCATAGCATATATTATTGAAAGCGAGCCTCAAACATTTAAAGAGGCTATGTCTACCTCAGAAGCACAAATGTGAAAAGAACCTACAAATAGCGAAATAGAATCCATACTAAGTAATCATACTTAGGAATTAGCAAACTTGCCTCTTGACAGTAAACCAATTGAGAGTAAGTGAATTTTCAAAAGAAAATTAAAACCCGATGGATCTATCGATAAGTACAAGGCTAGATTAGTAGCCAAGGGTTATCGATAAAAGGAAGGATTTGACTACTTCAATACTTATTCACCAGTAACAAGAATAACCTCCATTCGAATGTTAATTGCAATTGCAGTATTGCATAACTTAGATATCCATCAAATGGATGTCAAGACTGCATTCTTAAATGGTGAATTAATTGAAGAAATATATATGAAGCAACCTGAAAGATTTATAGTTAAGGGCCAAGAACACAAAGTGTGTAAATTGATAAAATTCTTATACGGTCTAAAGCAGGCTCCAAAACAATGGCATGAGAACTTTCATAGTGTCATGATCAAAGATGGATTCACTATCAATGAATGCGATAATTGTGTTTACACTAAAATAGTAGGAAATGCATGTATCATTGTTTGTCTTTACGTAGATGACATGTTGATACTTGGGACTAATATTAAAATTATTAAGTCCACTAAAAGAATGTTATTTAACAATTTTGACATGAAGGATCTGTGAGTTGCTGATGTAATTTTAGGAATTAAAATTGCAAGAACACTAGATGGAATCAGTCTATCTCAATCTCACTACACGGTAGATGATATTTAAGGATCATGGGATAAAGGAGAATATAAATCCTTTTCTCCCACACATCCACCTTCGTAAGAATACAGGAACTGGAGTACTCCAGTTGGAGTATTCTTAGATTATCAGAAGTTTAATGTATTTAATGAATTGCACTAGATCCGATATTGCCTACGCTGTAAGCAAGTTAAGCAAATACACTAGTAATCCTAGTGATGATCATTGGACTGCTCTACTACGAGTATTAGGTTACGTATAACATACTACGGAATATGCCTTGAGATATAGACAGTATCCACCTGTACTTGAAGGATACAGTGATGCTAATTGGATTGCAGATTCTGAGAAATCAAAATCAACTAGCGGATACGTATTTACTCTAGGAGGAGCAACGGTACCTTGAAAATCTTTCAAACAAACATTTATTACCCGTTCCACTATAGAATCAGAATTCATAGCCTTAGATAAGGCCGGAGAAGAAGCAGAATGGCTTCGATAATTTTTAGAAGATATACCGTTATGGACAAAGCCAGTGCTCGCTATATGCATTCATTGCGATAATCAAGCACCTATATCTAGGGCACAAAATTTTATATATAACGGTAAGTATAGACTGTTGGCCCAAAGGCCCATTACTCTAGTTTTGATGATGATCAACTCATGCAGTTATAGTACTAATGATCTTGTGTTTATTTAGTTTCAGATTCATGATCAAGATCTTAGTAGGTGTGTAGCTTCAACAAAGGATTTAAAGTCAAGTTTTGGAGCTAGCACGGTTTGATTCACGAGCCTATGCATCAAGACCATATCAAGTACTCAAAAGGAGTCGAGCTCGTTGGATCGTGTTTGGACCAAGTCAAGAAGATGAGAAGACTTCAAGTGAAGACTTCAAGATCAAGACTTGTGTCTAGGTTTGTTTTTGTTAAGATTTTATTTTTAGTTAAAATGTAAAGGATAGAATAGTTGGTGGATTGCTCAAGTATGCCATATGCACACACACTCTTGATTTAGATAAGTTTTTATAAAAAAATTTTTATTTTGAAAAAATACAAAAGAGTTTTCTTTTTGAAAAATACCGGTTTGGTTTTTGGTATTCAAAGTTTACATGTATTTAACCAAAACCGTATTTAGATCTTAATGTCAAAAACATAGATATTTCACCATGTTTGTGTAGTGGATCATATCCATACACCCTATGCTTTAAATGATTTTAAATATCTTGTTTTTGTATTTGGAGAAGTTTAGAAAAATAAGTTTTGGAAAATCAATTTTGGAAAATACAGTTTTTGTTTTGAGACTAAATTTCCAAATTACAAAAATAGTCCAAATTGTTTGTAACATGTCTTGATTTTGTGCAAGCATGTTTGTTTATCAAAGTATATTAGTAAAACTATTTTTGTAGATTTTCTGTGAATTTATGGGATTTTATTTCAATCAAAATGTCAAACTTTTTAATCCCTGAAAACTGTTTCCTGGCTTCAGCCGGTCGACCGACCGGTCGACTGAAGTCTGAAGTCGGTCAACCGACGTGCACAGCGTGCACGCCAGTATCTGGCTGGAGGGTCGGTCGACCGACCCGGTCGACCGTCCAGAGAGCTTTGCTCTCTGGAAATGCCTCGGTCGCCCGGCAGAGAGCCCTGCTCTATGTTCCAGAGGCTTGGTCGATCGGCCGGTCAACCGCTGCCCCAACGGTCAGAAAAATGACCGTTGGCGGTCGACCGGGCGGTCGACCGTTAGGCCACCTTGATCCCAACGGCTAGTTTTTCTAGCCCTATAAATTTGGGGGTTTGGGTGCTGTTTTCTCTATGATTTTCAAGTGGTTTTTGAGCTAGTTTTTCCAACTCTATTTAGAGGTTTTCCCACTTGTTTAGAGAGCAAATATTTCCAATCAAAAGGAGAGTTTATCAAGAGTGTTTTAAAGTGATTTCTTGAGTTTTTCCTCTACCATTTCCATCCTTGTTTTTCTCACAAACACTTGAGCAACCCATTGACATATTCATCCTATAGGAGTGTTTTTGTGAGAGTGTTTATTGGTGATCAAATTGTTTAGATCACCAAGAGTTCTTTCTTGTACTTTGAGGAGGCGGACAAGTGTGTTCGCGGTGGTTTCGAGTTCGTGTGTGAACTCCTTGTTTGAGGTGCGGCCTCGGCGAGCTAGAGAGCTTGCGGTGTGTACGGGACTAGGGAGTGTAGGCTGTCTAAAAATGACTAACAGACCAGCCATTAAGGAAGCAGAGTCTCAAGCTCTAGACGCGAGAAATCGATGCTCGCGTCTCAGCATTAAGACGCGTTGGCTCTACACCCGCGTCACAACGTTCAGACGCGTCGGCCCGAAGCCCGCGTCTCAGCATCAAGACGCGTCGGCCCGAAGCCCGCGTCTCAGCATCAAGGCGCATTGACCCGACGCCCTCGCCTCAGCATCCAGACGTGAAGGCCCGAAACCCGCGTCTCAAGGCGCATTTGGCTCGACGCCCGCGTCTCAAACTTCAAAGCGCGTTTGGCCCAACGCCCGCGTCTCAGTTGCAACTGCCCTGATTGCGGGGCCAGTCACCGCGCATGTAGCGGGTAGTGGCCCCTCATTCGGGAGCATTTTCAGGAGGCACCTTCACCCCCTGAGATCCCTATAAATAGCCTTGTTTTGCTATGACAGTGACAGACAGAGATAGAGACACACACAGGGATAGAGGCTTGAGAGGATCGAAGCTTGGCAGAAGATCGGAGTTTTGAAGAGAGAGAGCTTTGAGATAGGGCATCATCAAAATCGATCGAATCCAGGCAGAAGGATCATCAAGAGAGAAGCACGACTCTTCAGCGAGCTTACTGAGTACTAGCCGCTCTTCGCCTACCTCCTCTTTGAGAGTTTTGGTAGACGGAGCTGAGTTACTCTTTCTACCGACCGAAGAGAAGACCCCCGACGGTCCAGGACGGTCATCTGGTCAACGGAGAACAAGATTCACTCTCCATCGCCACACGAAGAACCCAGCTTTAAACAAAGGGAAGATTCAGACATCCTCCCTCCCTTGTAACTGGAAAAGAGGGAAGAGTAGTTCTTTTGGTTGTAATCGTTTCGCTTGAATCAAGGAAATCTTTTACAGCTAAAACCACTTTCTCAGACCACCAGGATTTTCCGGCACCCTACAAGAGATGGCGACTCCGCTGGGGACTACCTTCGTTACTGACGAGCGCACCGTGGTGCAAGATGACGTTCTCCGTAAGGGGAAAATGGTCGAATCCCTCGTCGTCGAGTTCGACCAGGCGAAGTATGAAGAGTTCCTCTCTTCTGGCTCCAAGAGCCCAAAGACCCGCGTCTGCCGCAGGGTCTCAAGTGGACAGCCCCCTGAAGCCCAATCTGAGGCTCTGTCGGGTGCTCCTGCTGCCCACTGTGCCAAGTTTGGTTCACGCGCCGACGCCTCCCAGAAGGCCCGCGTAACCTTAGACACCTCTGCTGCGATCAACCGCGTCGCGCAGAACACACGCGCCAACGCCTCTCTGAAGGCCCGCGTGGTCCCCGGCACATCTACTGGTGCGATCGACCGTGTCGCACAGAACGCCCGCGTCAGCGTCTCTCAGGAGACCCGCGTGGCAAACACCCCTGGTTCTACAAACCAGGAAGTTGTTGGCTTCTCTCTTCCTCTACGGCGCAATCGGAATGCCGAGCGTCGACAGAGAAGACGCGCGCGTCAACACTCGGTCGGAACCGTTGGTTTTCTGACTGGGGTTGAACGCAGCGTACGATCCGATGCCTTGCCCGCACCTCGTCCAGTGCGAGAGGTCCGTGTTTGGCGACCCAAACGCGAGACTCCCCAAGTTGAGCCCTCTGAAGACCAACTTGCCAAACGCCGAAGCGAAGCTTCTGCGTCTTGTCAAACGCAGGAAGCACGCGCCCATAGGCGTGGGGCCCAGCAGCCCACTCTCTCCCAAGTCTCTCTGCTCCAACGCAGCAGACAGCAACGCGAAAGTCGCGTCTCATATCAACAGAGACGCCAGACGCGCGTGACGCAGCCGCGACGCGACAGCCGCGTTTCTGAAACCTGTGTCCAGGCTGAACAGCACATGACTGTCTCCCGTCGTCGACGTTGCGAGACCAGTCTCTTTAATTCCCCTCCCACAGATTTGAGGGATTATTTGACAAGGAAGAGGAGTGCCAATCAGACCACTTCTCCATGCTGCTGTCAACAGCTCATCCAGATGCTCTCTGGATGCCATTGCGAGTCAGGCGTGCACCAGCCGTCTTTAATTAGACAGCTGACCCTGATTCCCCCATCAGCCAAGAGAAGACGCTCCCACAGGAGGAGAACCTTCTCAGATGTTGAATACCCGGAGCTTACTGCAAACATGACTAGCAGAAGCAAGGGAAAACAACTAATGGTCAACTCTGAGGAATCTGACTCTGAACCGGAGGGGGTGTATCAACACACTCGCACCCGGACGAAAAGGCCAAAGACCAATACTTTTGGGCGAATCGCATCTGAACCAATGCCCCACGAAGAATCGGAAGGTGAGGATGAATCCCCTCAGTTCGATCATTATGAACCAAGAACGCTCAAGATGATGAAGCGCATGGGGTATGATCTAACCAACAGGCCTGGGTTGAACTTCGGAAAAGGAAGAAGAACACTGCTTCGATCCTTTGTACCGAAAGGGAAAACCCCTGATTACTATCATCGGACGCGCCGGGGGTTGGGCTATGTATCAACTCCAGTGCCATCAGCCTCTGATTCGGAGAGACTGTCAAGTCATGACTGCTCATCAGACACGTCGTCATGGGAATCAGATGTCAGTGTCGGCAACATCTTCAAAGGGCTTTCAGTAAACATGGTTTCGACAAGCCATCTGGAGGATGAAGATGAAGAAATGATCCAATCCGATACAGATCCTTGGATCAAACATTTGAATGCTCTTTGGGACACCCGCTTTGAACAGCGTGAGCCACCCACAGAAGACAAGGTTGTTCAAGTCGACTTAGGAGATGAAGACAATCCTAAACCCATCTTCATAAGTGACGGCCTGTCGCCTCCAGAGAAGAAGGATCTAATATCTCTTGTACAAGAGTATATAGATGTCTTCGCCTGGAATTATGAGGACATGCCTGGACTTGATCCTCAAGTGGCTATGCATCGCCTCAACATCAATCCGGACATGAAGCCCGTTAAACAACAGCAGCGACGGTTCCGTCCAGAGATAATGGAGGCAATCCAATCAGAAGTCAGGAAGCTTATTGACTCCGGCTTTATCAGGGAGGAACAGCATCCCGACTGGGTAGCCAACGTCGTCCCCGTCGCCAAGAAGAACGGGAAGATCCGGATCTGCATCGACTTCCGTGATCTAAACGAGGCCTGCCCCAAAGACGAATTCCCATTGCCAATCACAGATGTCATGATTGACAATACTTGTGGATTCGAGCGAATGTCCTTTATGGACGGGTTCTCAGGATATAATCAAATCAAGATGTATCCCGATGACGAAAAGCACACCTCCTTCAGGACACCTCTAGGGGTATATTGCTACACCGTCATGCCCTTCGGTCTGAAAAATGCGGGGGCAACCTACCAAAGGGCCATGAATGCCATTTTCCATCGGCAGATACGCAAAACGGTGGAATGTTATGTCGACGACATTGCGGTGAAAAGCCGCACTAAAGGTGATCACATAGCAGACCTGAGGGTGGTCTTCGACATCATGCGGGCTCATCAATTGAAGATGAACCCCACCAAGTCCTTCCTGGGGGTAGCCAGTGGCAAATTCCTAGGGTTTGTCGTGACTTCCACAGGAATCCATTTGGATCCGGAGAAAGTCCGCGCTATCCAAGAGATGCAACCCCCCAGAAGCCTCAAGGAGCTCAGAGGATTACAAGGACGATTGGCATACATCCGCAGATTCATTTCAAATCTCTCCGGGAGATGCCAACCCTTCGCTAAGCTGATGAAGAAGGGCGTTTCGTTCATTTGGGACGACGCTTGCCAGCAAGCATTTGAGGAGATCAAGCACTACCTCACCCAACCACCAGTCCTGGCAGCTCCGGTATCCGGAAAGCCTTTCCTGGTGTACGTCCGATCAATGGATCATTCTTTGGGAGCTCTACTAGCTCAGAATGATGACCAGGGGCGAGAACAAGCAATCTACTACCTAAGTAGAACGATGATCGGAGCCGAACATCGGTACAACCCGATCGAGAAGGAATGTTTGGCACTGGTGTTCGCCATTCAGAAAATGCGACACTATCTGGTGGGCCAAACCATAAATGTCATATCCAAAGTCAACCCCCTGAGGTTACTCATGACAAAGCCTTCTTCACTCAATGGCCGGCTGGCAAAATGGGCCATATTGCTATCACAATATGAGATGCATTTTCTGCCACAAAAAGCCATTAAAGGACAAGCGGTGGCGGACTTCCTAGCTGAACACCCAGATCCCAGGGCAGCCAAACTCTACGAGGATCTCCCAGATGAGGTCGCCGAAGGCTGCCTAGCTCAGACGTCGTTCGAAAGTCAGGTATGGCAACTTTTCTTCGACGGTGCATCAAGGGCAAGCTCGGAGGGACACACAGTAGCGGGGGTAGGAGTGGTACTCGTCTCCCCACAAAATTACGTGATTCCCCGAGCTATCTCGTTAACCGAGCCCTGTTCCAACAATGTGGCGGAATACAACGCTCTTTTGATTGGGATGCAATTCGCCGATGAGATTGGCGTTAAAAATCTCGAGGCGTACGGTGATTCTAAACTCATCGTCAGCCAAGTTTGCAGAGAGTATGAGGTCAGGCATGAAGATCTAGTACCCTACTACAACGCGACAATCCACATGGCCGAGAGGTTTTCAAACTTCTACATCGACCATGTACCGCGCAAGCAAAATGCGCATGCAGATGCACTTGCATCCCTTGCTGCCTCCTTAGCTCTTCCAGCTGGAGCAATGGAGAAGGTATTCGTCTATAGCACGACCTATACTGCCCAAAAAGTCCCCTCGGAGACTATCAGAGGTCAACGGGAGATCGTCGCGGTAAGGAAACACTTGAAGTGTCGACCGATCCAGAGCTTAAAGACTGGCGATTCCCCTACATTGATTTTGTCTTGTACGACATCTTTCCCGAAGACACCAGGGAGGCGGCTGCCATCCGAAGGAAAGCCTCCAAATTCTACTACAATGCGATTTCGCGAACATTGTATCGTAGATCGCATGATGGGATCCTGCTCCGGTGCCTCTCATTAAAAGAAGCCCACGAAGTGTTGAAAGAAGCCCACGATGGTACGTGTGGAGCTCATCAACCTGGCCCGAAGCTGGCAAACCGACTCCAAAGATTGGGTTACTACTGGCCCAAGATGGTTGCCGATGCTGTTGCCTATGCCAAAGGATGTCACGCCTGTCAAATACATGGCGATTTCATCCATCAAGCACCAGGATACCTCCACTCTACGACCTCTACCTGGCCGTTCGAAATGTGGGGGATGGACGTGGTTGGTCCTATCAGCCCACCATCATCAAAGGGACATCGGTTCATCCTAGCGATAACCGATTACTTCTCAAAGTGGGCCGAAGCTATCCCTTTGAAAGAGGTGAAATCTTCTAACGTGATCAAGTTCGTGAAACATCACGTTATTTACCGCTTCGGTGTGCCTCGGCGGATTGTCCATGACAATGGACCCCAGTTCATCAGCCAGGCTTTTCAGAGATTCTGCGCCAAGTTCAGAATCCAGAGTGTGTCATCAACGGCATACTATCCGCCCGCTAACGGCCTCGCAGAAGCTTTCAATAAGACTATTGGTAAGCTTCTCAAGAAATTCGTCTCGAAAAGTCAACGAGACTGGGACGATAAGTTGGGCGAATGCTTATGGGCCTATCGCACGACTGTGCGAACCCCAACTAAAGCCACGCCATTTTCCTTGGTGTACGGATGCGAAGCCGTCCTTCCACTGGAAATCCAAATTCCATCTCTTCGCGTCGCCTTGACAGCGGAAATGACAACAGAGGAGAAGCATCGACAGCGACTCCAAGAATTGGAAGCCTTGGACGACAAGCGTCTGCAGGCCCAACAACAAATCGAGCTTTACCAAGCTCGTATCACCAGAGCCTTCAACAAGAAAGTCAAATCCCGAACTTTCAAGAAAGGCGACCTCGTCTTAGCCGTCCGAAGACCCATGGTCATGACACACAAGACGAAAGGAAAATTCCAACCCAAATGGGAAGGACCATTTGTGGTAGAGTCAGTCTACTCAAATGGATCGTATCGCCTCATAACCTCAAATGGCGATACACTCATGATGCCAATCAATGGCAAATTCCTGAAGAAATACTATCCCTAGATGGCATTTCTCCACCGATCAAGTTAAAAATACACCTCTGATCAAACATCCGATGCCCTTGACGGCTAAGGATAGAAGAAAATGTTGGCTTTTAAGTCCAACATAAGTCTTCGACAACTCATCATGCTGAGGGGAATAGCATGGCTAGCCCAACTCAAACGGTAGTTGGTAAAGGCATGACAAACCCGTTGACAGCTGAGGATTTGCTAAAAATCCTAAGGGACACGTTCCCATTTGATCCGACGCCTCCGACGGCTAAGGATAGAAGAAAATGTTGGCTTTTAAGTCCAACATAAGTCTTCGACAACTCATCATGCTGAGGGGAATAGCATGGCTAGCCCAACTCAAACGGTAGTTGGTAAAGGCACCTCAAATCCGTTGACAGCTGAGGATTTGCTAAAAATCCTAAGTGGATTTGATTCCACTCTTCCCTCCAAAAATCCTTTACCAATTCTCATCCATAGAATGGTAGGACCATAAAATGCAATCATTACCATGTTAACACTATACCTCTGGTAATGAATACTCTTTGTCGAGTACAAACCTGGCTTGTTAACTCTGCATAGAGTAACAAACTCTCAAATTTGCCAAGTTAACACTATACCTCTGGCACCTCAAATTCCACTTGTCAATTCTCATCAATAGAATGACAGGTCCTCAAATTGCTCCTATCGCAAGCAAATCCTTGTCAAGTTAATATCACACCTCTGACAAACTACTGTTTAAGTTAACATTACACCTCTAAGCAGTACATCGAGTGCCTGTCAAGTTAATATCACACCTCTGATAGTCACCTTTCTTCAGACTTCCATATCGAAGCTGAAATGGATGATGCCAAGTTAACACTACACTTCCAGCATCCGAGTCATTGCTAAGTTCAACAATACACCTATGGCTATCACCTTTCTTCAGACTTCCATATCGAAGCTGAAATGGACGATGCCAAGTTAACACTACACTTCTAGCATCCGAGTCATTGCTAAGTTCAACAATACACCTATGGCTATGACCTTTCCTCGACTTCTTTAAGCCGAGACGACTAATGCCAAGTTCAACATTACACCTCTAGCATTTCTATCACTGTTAAGTTAAACATCACACCTATGACAGTGACACCCTCAGTTTTCCCAAATAAAACTGAGATGCTGATGAGTTAGGTTAATATCACACCTCTAACTCACGTCCTTGTCAAGTTAATATTACACTTCTGACAAGACTACTTCTAAACCGTTAAGTTAATATCACACCTCTAACGGTAAAAATCTTACTAGATTCCCCACGAGTCTAGTTTCATTTGATATTCTCCCCAACCGAGTATCAAATTCATTCTGGAGGCAGTGTTGGTTAACATTACACCAATAAACAATGCTTCCATCAAAATCCCCAGCTGATCTTAAATCAAGTTAATCCCAAATCCTTGATAAAAGTTCACCTTCTCTGGGGGTACACGCTCCACTCGTCACTTTCTTTTATAAAGTGGCGGGTCCACCAAAATTATTCTTTTGCTTCTAAAACAAAACGTTCAAGACAACAGAAAGAAGCAAAAAGAAAAGTGTCACTTTTATTCATATCCAAACACATGAAAGTGATACAAAACGCTCTCTTATACAATAAGATTGAGTGTTACAATTAAGGAGTACAAAGAAGTCCCTCTCTCTCTCTGAGGCCGTACTCACTCCTTGAAACTGCATCTGATCCCAGGTGCACAATTGGAGCCGGTTGCACTTTGATGCGTGACGCCAACTTCGAAAGCGCCCTAGCTGACCAAGCCAAGAGCAATGGTGTTCTTGAGGTCCAGTGGCAATGGAAGGTCCTGCAACCCTTCGTTCAGGCGCGTCTCTTTCCCTAGTAGACTATCCAACAAACATGGAGTCACTCTTGGGGTGAGAGCAGAAGTTTCGGAGTCATCACAAAGGATGCCACCCTCCACTCGGTCCAGCGGCAGCAGAGAGTCCTGCATTCATCACCATCCCTTTCCCCAGCAGGCCATCCAACGGAATGTCCTCGATGTCACTTCTGGAGTTGGGAGAGGAAGAGGATCTTCTCCGCCACCGTAACCGCCGGACCACCCTCGCCGGTACTCAGCCTATCCGTCTCTTGCACCAGATCTGAAGAGACCTTGGCGAGGGTTGGGTCCTCGTCAGAGATGTAATATACTCTCTTATAGGTGACGAGGACCATAATATATTCTCTCATAGGTGAAGGTTGAACGAGTTCGCCGACCGAAGTATTCTTCCAAGGGCCCAGCAAGCCTGCAAGGAACAAAAAGAGAGAATTAGAACAATCTGCAGCTTAGTGTAAACAGAGAAAAACTAAGTCAGCAGAGGCAAACGCGGGAATGATCCACGCAGTCAGCCAAATGCGGGAATGATCCATGCAGTCTACCAAGACGCAGGAATGACACGCGCAGCAAGCCAAACTGTTGCGTCAGCAGAGACAAACGCGAATCAAAACGCGGTCCCATTCTGTGCCTAGGTCAAAGAGCACAAACGCCGAAAAGGCACAGACGCCGAAAATTGCCATCTCCATGAACAGGAGTTGCAAGGTGCGGGTCTGAAACCTTTTTTGGAATTCGTCCAAGGCATTGGCCATGAAACGCGCTAAGGCACAAGCCATAAAACGCGCCAACACCAAGGGCCAAAGATTCCTGCACGCGCGTCCGGAGAAGTTCAGGTCCATGGTACAAATTCCAGAAGGAATGCACCAATGCAGACTTCATGAGGGGGTCCAGATGACATGAAGCCAAGGTACAGGCCATGGTGAATCTAAAATGTCATGGTGAAACGAACGGCATACCCGTGGAGACCTCCGTCAAGAGTTGTACTCTCTGCACCAGGACGCAAACGCGGTCACCGGGCAAAGAGTTGTTTTCTCCTAAAGAGACCAAACAGGAGCTTAAAAGCCCTGGGTCATCTTCAGAGCCATCCTCATCCATGGAGACAATTCGCTGAGGAAGATGAAGGTTCTCAAAGCGCTCTCTCTTTTAAAAAAACAAAATAGTCCAAAGGCAGGATTGAAGGGAGAAGGGGCGCCCTATTTATAGGCAGCTCCTGATAACAGCGGTTAATGGCCCCGTAATCTGAACCGCCGGCATTAATAACTGCACAACTGCCAAGATCCAATAAAGGCCGGACGCGTGTAACGCTGCTTCGAGAACCGCCGCTGGCGCTGATCTCCAACCGCCCGCACTGGTTTCTCATTTAAGAGAATCAATACTCAAGCCCAATCAGCAGCCGACGCGTGGACAACTGCTTCGGGAAACAAAGCGGAAAATCCGCATCTGACGTTTAAAGATCACACCAAATCCCTATGACAGGCTGCATGTAACGCCTGGGAGTTTACACCCAGACGCGGATTGAAGAACTATCCACCCATCCGCGTCCCAGAAAGATGCCTGCGCGAGTCAAAGTCGCGTCCCCTCAGAATTAAGGGAAAGGCACAAGGCTGCGTCTCCCGCGTCTGCCTGATCCGCTTCCTTCTTCGCAGAAGCAGATCCGCGTTATTCAAAGCCGCGTCTCCCTGAACGAATGCCGCGTCTCATGAAACAATGATGGCCGCGTCTCCCTATGGATTGATGCTGCGTCTTGTCAAAAGGACTTAGTCCTGCCTAAGTTCTCATGAACTAAGAACCGTGTCTCACCCTGTGATTGACGATGCGTTCGGAGGCCGCGTTTTCACTCTATGCTGCGTCTCATCAAGAAGACCGCGTTCCGATTTGTGATTGACGCCGCGTCTCATCAAAAGGACTTAGTAGAATCTAAGTTCTTATGAAATGATGACCGCGTCTCACTTTATGATTGACGCTGCGTCTCAGTAAAAGGACTTAGTAAAATCTAAGTTCCGGTAGACTGACGACCGCGTCTCACCCTGTGATCGCCGCTGCGTCTCGTCAAAAAGACTTGGTGAAATCTAAGTCCCCCTAGATTGATGCCACGTCTCATTCTACGGGATTAATGCTGCGTCTCTCCAAAGTCCGCATCCCCTCAAACAGGCCAAACATCGCGTCTCGCTAAGAAGCCGCGTCTTTAAAGCAGTTTCTGCTTTTTTCAAAAAGGAACCTGCGTCCAGTCTCCTGCTTCTACAAGTCAGTTCAACAGTACACTGACGCAAACAGACAACCAACCACTCCCGGCCAAAAGCGCACCCGTGACAGACTAAAAGCAATCGGGGAGGTCTAGACTGTGTATCTAGACACTCAACACGATCAACTCTGACGGCTTCAAAGAGTTCAACAGTACACTCACGAAGACCAATTCCAGATAAGATCAAACCCGAAGCATCAACAGTCCAGTCATAAAACGCAAACACGGCTAAGATCCAAAGTATTCCGAAATCCGTCCCATTCAACTGCGGAATATCAGAAACTTTGGAGGGGTTCTGTAGGCTGTCTAAAAATGACTAACAGACCAGCCATTAAGGAAGCAGAGTCTCAAGCTCTAGACGCGAGAAATCGATGCTCGCGTCTCAGCATTAAGACGCGTTGGCTCTACACCCGCGTCACAACGTTCAGACGCGTCGGCCCGAAGCCCGCGTCTCAGCATCAAGACGCGTCGGCCCGAAGCCCGCGTCTCAGCATCAAGGCGCATTGACCCGACGCCCTCGCCTCAGCATCCAGACGTGAAGGCCCGAAACCCGCGTCTCAAGGCGCGTTTGGCTCGACGCCCGCGTCTCAAACTTCAAAGCGCGTTTGGCCCAACGCCCGCGTCTCAGTTGCAACTGCCCTGATTGCGGGGCCAGTCACCGCGCATGTAGCGGGTAGTGGCCCCTCATTCGGGAGCATTTTCAGGAGGCACCTTCACCCCCTGAGATCCCTATAAATAGCCTTGTTTTGCTATGACAGAGACAGACAGAGACAGAGACACACACAGGGATAGAGGCTTGAGAGGATCGAAGCTTGGCAGAAGATCGGAGTTTTGAAGAGAGAGAGCTTTGAGATAGGGCATCATCAAAATCGATCGAATCCAGGCAGAAGGATCATCAAGAGAGAAGCACGACTCTTCAGCGAGCTTACTGAGTACTAGCCGCTCTTCGCCTACCTCCTCTTTGAGAGTTTTGGTAGACGGAGCTGAGTTACTCTTTCTACCGACCGAAGAGAAGACCCCCGACGGTCCAGGACGGTCATCTGGTCAACGGAGAACAAGATTCACTCTCCATCGCCACACGAAGAACCCAGCTTTAAACAAAGGGAAGATTCAGACATCCTTCCTCCCTTGTAACTGGAAAAGAGGGAAGAGTAGTTCTTTTGGTTGTAATCGTTTCGCTTGAATCAAGGAAATCTTTTACAGCTAAAACTACTTTCTCAGACCACCAGGATTTTCCGGCACCCTACAGGGAGTCCGAGAGCTTGTAGGTGTTGCGGCATCGAGTGATCCAGAGGGATCGATTATAGTGGAAATCCTTCATAGTGTTGAAGGCGGGGATGTAGAGCAAGTGTGCTCGAACCTCAAAACAAATCTCCCGTGTTTGCGATTGCTCTCTCTCTCTATCTCTTACTTGTTTATATCTTGCATGCTCTTATTGTGCTTATCTTTATATGCTTGATATACTTGTGTGCTCTTAATTGTTATATGCTTGGGGTGCGTTTGCTAACACTAGTTTTCAACCAAGAGAGCCAACGCGGCACCTCAACTCTTATTTAGAGGAATCTTGAGAAGTTAGTCCAGAGCCCTTCACGGGAAATTCGGCTACACTCTTGTGTTAAACTTGGTGTTTAGTGTAATAAGTTTTTAATTCCGCATTTAGTGACCATTAGATTAGCCATCACCTATTCACCCCCCTCTAGGTGATTTTTCAATTGGTATCAGAGCCAAGTGCTCTTGATTTGGGTCTTATAACCTAGAGTTAAAGATCCTCATTTTTAGGCTAATCACAATATTTGTACACACACTATGGATTTCATGTCACCTCCCACCTTTGACATCCTTAACATCCAAACTTGGAAGGTTAAGATGTCTTTATTCCTCAAGGCCCTAGGCATTCATGTTTATTTTGCCACTACTAGAGATTCTTATTGTATAAATGGCAAAATTATTGAGTCTAATGCAAAAGCCCTTCATGCTTTAAAGTCAACCCTAAATGATGATTATTTATCTAGGGTTTCTAACATTGATTCGGTTTTTGTAGCATGGAACACCATTCTCTCCCTCGGCAAAAAAGATCAATATTATGCGGGGATCGACTCGGATGTTGGAAGCAACACCTCCAACGTGTGCTACATGGTCCAAGGGGATAACCCCCTTGAGGTAACTACCGAATCCGAGGTAGAAGATGAGGACATGTCATATGATGAGCTTACATTCTTTTGTCAACAATTACTTGAAAAATATGACATGATTAAAAAGAAAAATAAAAATTTGAAAAAGAATTTTGATTGCATGCTAAAAGAAAATGATTCATTTAGAAATAAGGTTGCATGCATTGAAAAAAAAATGAAATTTTGAAAAATGAGAATGTTTCCTTAATGTCCAAATTGAATGATTTATGTGAAGGAAACACTAATTTGAAAATAAATTATTTTGGTGGAAAAACAAAAGGAAGTTGCTTTTAATGAAAACAACTCTTTAAAAAGAAAAATTATTGAAAAAGAAAAAGAAAATTTTTCTAAAAAGACTAAGAAAAATGATTCTATATCTCATCATGCTTTACATGCCACCACTAATGAGATGAAATTTTTGAAAGATAAAATAAATTGTTTAAGCTCAACTTTGAGCACATGTGCATTTAATCATAAGAGATTGAAAACCTTAATTTCAAAGAAACAAGTTCCACATATTCATGCACATCATCCTCATCATGCATACGCTTATGTTGCACGTCATGATCACACTCACACACATAAGCATCCTAAGGTGTACAAATGTACACATTGTGGCCGCAAAGGCCATTTAGCAAAGTTTTGTTTTGATAAGATACATCATATTAATTTTGCTAGTAAGAAAAATATTTGGGTCTCTTACAAAGCTAACCCCAAAGGACCCAAAAGAAAATGGGTACCAAAATCTCCACCGTATGTATTTGATGTAGGTGAGGGCTCTCACAAGACGTGAGAGATTTGGTGCCTTGGTAGTGGTTGCATGGACTAGAAGGACACATATTTGATGCACCACTATTAAGAAGGTTTGGTGGGACAAACACCGTGTTTTGGAGACTTAGAGCATAGTTCTTTGGTTTGGTAACTATCTCTAAACTCCTACTTTATTTACATGCTTGTTCATAGATGATATTTTTAGCATGTTCATGTTTTTGTGCTTCATGTGGTAAATACTTGTTTAAATGTAGATTTTATTAAAACTTGGATTTATACTTGTACAAGTAGTGAGCAAAAAATTGATTCATATATGTTTGCACTTCATTGTTCATTTGTACTCACCATATGCACGTGTATAGGCTAGTTTTGATGATTCTCTCATTTATACTTGTTTTGCCTATTTTCATGTTTTACTTCATGTATATGTATTTTGTATTCAAATCTAATAAATATACATGTATACCCCATGAGTCATTTGCCTTCATGCAATTTACATTATGGATTCTTTTTATGTTTGTGATATGTATGCATATTGTTAGTTTTGGATAAATCATACATATACCTAGAAGTTTGTCTAGAAGTTTGCTTTAAAATGAAAAATGAATTTTCATGATTTGTTTAATAAAATGATATTTTTGTTTTGAGCTTCGTTGTCTATTTTCATGAAAAATGCTAAACACATGATTCTTGTACACTCACATTTTATTTGTTTATTCATGACTTTGTTTCATGATTCTTTTTGAGCTTTATCGATTTTGAGTGTCAACTCTTGTGTATTTGGTATGATTCATGAAAACATATGATTTAGTTTCATGTTTTTGAAGGATCTTTAACTAGTTTTTCAAAAAGTAATTTAACTAGTTATTTATTCTTCAATATGAGTTATATACTTGATTTACATTGTTATTTTCAATTGGTATCTCAATTGATATTCATTTTGTATATACTCATACTATGTTTTCTATATATGTATGCTTCATAATTTTCATAATATCAATTTTTATTGATATTTTCATTTTCATACATATATATGATTTATTTGTGCTTGATTAATAATTGGTTTACATATTTAAAGCACACAGTTTGTTTATGCTAAGCTTAATTCAAATCTTTATTTTTCAATTGATTTCTCAATTGGTATCTTTATATAAGCTTATGCATTTTCTTACAATTGGTATTTTTTTATTGATATCAAATATTTGCAATAATCTTCAATTGGTATCTATTGATTGCAATTGGTATCAAAATAATTTAAAATATTTTACAATCAAAATTTGTAATGTTTACTTTCGAAATTGGTATCTTAAAATTTGATTACAAGATATCTCAAAATTTGTTTTATTGAGAAAATTCAAATTTTGTTTTAATAAGAAAAATTATAAATGTTTTGATTTGTATTGCCTATATGCAAGGAGAACTTAACATCTCTTCTACATATAGATTCATGTTGAGTGTATCTTATATTGAGGAGCTTGACAACTCTTCTTTATGCGGTACACGTGTGTAGGGGGAGCTTCACATCTCCTCTTATGCATTACATATTATGCGTTATGTGAATTAGGGTTTGTCATCCCTCTTTCATGTAATATATATGTGTAGGGAAGCTAACTTAGCGTCTTCCTCTTCATGAATGTATATCGCATATATCCTTTATTGATTTGTTTAATTTCATCCCTTTTATTGATTTTTGTTTTTGACAAAAAGGGGGAGAACATTTTGTTTTTACTTTAACCCCTTTGTTGATGAATGACAAAAAGGGGGAGAAGTATTTGAGAAGTTTTTAGTATATATGCATGTTTTCCTTACTTTATTCATAAAGGGGAGAAGGATTTATGTTTATGTATATATGTTTTGTTTTGCAAATAGGAGAAAAAGAATTTGATGTGTTTTATGTTTGTTCATGCATGTTTTATCTCCTTGTATTTGCATACATGTTTATGTGCTTTCATTGCATATTTATTTGTTTATTGAGATGCATGAGTTAAGGGGGAGCTTCCTTGAAGCTTTACTTTAATCCATGCATATATAACTTCATGAGTTTTGTCATCATCAAAAAGGGGGAGATTGTTGGCCCAAAGGCCCATCACTCTAGTTTTGATGATGATCAACTCATGTAGTTATAGTACTAATGATCTTGTGTTTATTTAGTTTCAGATTCATGATCAAGATCTTAGTAGGTGTGTAGCTTCAACAAAGGATTTAAAGTCAAGTTTTGGAGCTAGCACGGTTTGATTCACGAGCCTAAGCATCAAGACCATATCAAGTACTCAAAAGGAGTCGAGCTCGTTGGATCGTGTTTGGACCAAGTCAAGAAGATGAGAAGACTTCAAGTGAAGACTTCAAGATCAAGACTTGTGTCTAGGTTTGTTTTTGTTAAGATTTTGTTTTTAGTTAAAATGTAAATGATAGAATAGTTGGTGGATTGCTCAAGTATACCATATGCACACACACTCTTGATTTAGATAAGTTTTCATAAAAGAATTTTTATTTTGAAAAAATACAAAAGAGTTTTCTTTTGAAAAATACTGGTTTGATTTTTGGTATTCAAAGTTTACATGTATTTAACCAAAACCGTATTTAGAGCTTAATGTCAAAAACATAGATATTTCACCATGTTTGTGTAGTGGATCATATCCATACACCCTATGCTTTAAATGATTTTAAATATCTTGTTTTTGTATTTGGAGAAGTTTAGAAAAATAAGTTTTGAAAAAATCAATTTTGGAAAATACAGTTTTTGTTTTGAGACTAAATTTCCAAATTACAAAAATAGTCCAAATTGTTTGTAACATGTCTTAATTTTGTGCAAGCATATTTGTTTATCAAAGTATATTGGTAAAACTATTTTCGTAGATTTTCTGTGAATTTATGGGATTTTATTTCAATCAAAATGTCACTTTTTAATCCCTGAAAACTGTTTCCTGGCTTCAGCCGGTTGACCGACCGGTCGACCGAAGTCTGAAGTCGGTCGACCGGGCGGTCGACCGACGTGCACAGCGTGCACGCCAGTATCTGGCTGGAGGGCCGGTCGACCGGGTCGGTCGACCGTCCAGAGAGCTTTGCTCTCTGGAAATATGCCCCGGTCGACCGAGCCGGTCGACCGGTAGAGAGCCCTGCTTTCTGTTCCAGAGGCTCGGTCGACCGGTCGGTCGACCGCTGCCCCAACGGTCAGAAAAATGACCGTTGGCGGTCGACCGGGCGGTCGACCGTCAGGCCACCTGGATCCCAACGACTAATTTTTCTAACCCTATAAATTTGGGGGTTTGGGTGCTATTTTCTCTAAGATTTTTAAGTGGTTTTTGAGCTACTTTTTCCAACTCTATTTAGAGGTTTTCCCACTTGTTTAGAGAGCAAATATTTCCAATCAAAAGGGGTTTATCAAGAGTGTTTTAAAGTGATTTCTTGAGTTTTTCCTCCTCCATTTCCATCCTTGTTTTTCTCACAAACACTTGAGCAACCATTGACATATTCATCCTATAGGAGTATTTTTGTGAGAGTGTTTATTGGTGATCAAAGTGTTTAAATCACCAAGAGTTCTTTCTTGTATTTTGAGGAGGCGGACAAGTGTATTCGCGGTGGTTTCGAGTTCGTGTGTGAACTCCTTGTTTGAGGTGCGGCCTCGGCGAGCTAGAGAGCTTACGGTGTGTACGGGACTAGGGAGTTCGAGAGCTTGTAGGTGTTGCGGCACCGAGTGATCCGGAAGGATCGATTATAGTGGAAATCCTTCATAGTGTTGAAGGCGGGGATGTAGAGCAAGTGTGCTCGAACCTCGAAACAAATCTCCCGTGTTTGCGATTGCTCTCTCTCTATCTCTTACTTGTTTATATCTTGCATGCTCTTATTGTGCTTATCTTTATATGCTTGATATAATTGGGTGCTCTTAATTGTTATATGCTTGGGGTGTGTTTGCTAACACTAGTTTTCAACCAAGAGAGCCAACGCGGCACCTCAACTCTTATCTAGAGGAATCTTGAGGAGTTAGTCCAGAGCCCTTCACGGGGAATTCGGCTACACTCTTGTGTTAAACTTGGTGTTTAGTGTAATAAGTTTTTAATTCCGCATTTAGTGACCATTAGATTAGCCATCACCTATTCACCCCCCTCTAGGTGATTTTTCATAGACATATTCGTCGTAGACATAATACCGTTAAGCAGTTACTCTCAAATGAAATTATCTCTATTGACTTTGTCTCGTCAAAAGATAATTTAGCGGATCCGTTTATCAAAATTTAAGTGGAGAGCGTATAAACTGCGCATCGAGGGGAATGGGTATAAAACTCTTACCTTACCGAGTCAGCTTAATGGAAATCTCACTTAGCAACTGGAGATCCCATGGACTAAGTTCAAGAGGGAAAACTAGTTATGATTGACTCAATAAGTAAGTACTTAGGAGCCTGACTCCAATCAATTTCTAAGGTGCACACAAGTGCTTTCTACAAGTAGATTAAGGATAAGCTAAACGCTTTTAATGATGCCTATATTTTGTTATTAAAACAAGTGAAGTAGAATATATTACTCTTAATAGGACGATCACCTATATGAGTATAGAGCTGGGTCGGCTCTTTGAGAATTTCTATGGAGGTTGTTATTCCCTAAAGATACTCTCTAAAACTAAGAATGTCCAGGGGCAAAATGGATACTACCGAGAACCAAAGTTGATTTGGAAATTTACTGTGTGAAGCTTGTTGACTTGGCTTACACTAACGGTTAACAGTTCAAGACTTAGTTCACTGATTAGCCAGTAAGTCCGATAAAGTTTTCGCTATGGAAGGTTCAAGACGTAGTTCACCTATCCTGATGCAGTTTCTTTTCTAAAATACCTTTCACTATAGAATCAGTCTCTTTGTATGTCAATTCCTTGAATCTCCATTCATTGTGGGGGATTGTTGGGAAATATGAAGAATTAAATGTGAATCTTTGAGTTGAATTACGACGAGATCCGTTGATAGAATCAATTGGATAATAGTTGGAGTGTGTTCTCCTTCCATTAGGGATGAATGTGGTATATTCACATGCTCAATTCCGACTTCGAATGAATGAGATATTCAAGTCTAAAGCTTGCCTAATTCAAAAGGCAAAAGGGGACTAAAGGTAGCTAAAAGTATTTAGTCCCACATTAGATATGGGATGGAAGTTTGAAGTGTTTAAATAGACAAAAATGGGAACAAAGGGTGTACCCTTTGGTACTTGGAGTTTTCGCGCGCGATTAGGGGGAAACCATGCCCGCGCGCGCCGCGGTTGGCAGCGGAGCCGGCCAGCGCGACACCGGTGCCGGAGCCGGAGCCGGAGCCCGGAGCTCGGGTTCAGGTTCCCTATCCGGTCCGGTTCTTTTTGTACCGGGTCTCACGGGTATGATGTTACAGCGGATCGCGCCTGCTCCGCTATTCGGACCCGCGCAACGGCTGACAGGAAACCGCACGCGAACTGTTGCAACGGTCTGTGCGGTTCCTGTCTAGAACGACTTGTTGCAACGGCTCAGACCGAACCATTGCAATCGTTCTGACTCCAAAGTGCGATTCTGCCCTTCCCGGAGCGCTATAAATAGCGCTCCTTTCTTTTAGTTTTAACACACAGAAAACAGAGAAAACACACAGCGAAAAAGCTCTCTCTCTCTCTCCTTCTGCAACTCGGATTCTGAAGTGAAAGTGAAGAAGTGACTCGGATTCGTTCTGAAAGAAGGCTCAGAAAATTCAATAGATTCTTTAATAGAATTGTTGTCTGAATCTGTGACTTCTAAAGAAGAATATTCTTTTATCTCCCTCCTTTCTCTACCGTGGGTGTTCCTCCAATATAAAGACAAATATTCTCCCTGAGATTTGTCTTGGTCCTGCTGCTTTGATAATCCTGTGAAGGTACTGGTTAACTACGATTCGACCGTACGGTGGTTTGGTAGTGCTATCCAAATACCGTGAAGGAGTGTTGTATCTTGGGACACCAGCGTCCAGTAACCCGTTAGCACCGTAGCAGGGACGTAATTGTCTTAAAGAGATTCGCTATAAGCGTACCCACTCCAAGTCTGTATAAGTGAATTAATATTCTTTATATAAGGGTTATACTGATATACAGTATATTGAGACTGACTTATACCAGTCTAATTGGTGTATAATCAAGGAAGGTAATTGAAAGGTGGTTCTATAATTAAAGAACATTCTATTGAACGGAAAACCTCCCACCTGATATTCACTGACCTGGCCAATTAGATCGGTGACATTGATTAATTGTCAGGTTGATTTCTAAAACTAACACAATGTTACAATGAAACTTTATAATAGTTCTTTCCATAATTTTCTAACAATTTCCTTCTTTATAAAAATCCCGTCACCACCCTTGACCTGCAGTGCATACGGTGTGACCTAACTCTTGTCACATTTTGTGTGCTTGGCAAAATTTAATTGGCTTCATTTTAGGGGTGGGCAAGTATTTATACTTAGAAATTATTATATTTTTCAACGAATATTAAGAGATTTAGGAGATAGATCTTGGTGAAGGGGTTGAAAATTAAAAATTAGTGAATGAGGGACAAAACACTCAAGATTTAAAAATTTAAAATATCTATATATATTATTTTTTGTTAATAATGGTTCCCACCACGCCTTGGAGTTGGAGGATGCCATGCCGCGTGCGTCACATGCTCCCACTCTCGTGTGTCCCCGTGAGAGATTTTTGTGAGACTTCGGATCCGTGCCTACTGTGGAAACGAACTGAATAATCAGCAAATAGTACGTTAATTACTCGTTCAATCGTGCGATCGGATTGCTCATTTATAATAAATAAATATTTTTTACTATTCACAATTTAAATGAATAAAATAAGTATTCTAGTATCGTGATATTTTATAATTATTAAATTTTAAAAAATTTACGTAAAATATTTATGTGAAACTGAAAAAAGTAGACATAAATTAATCCTAAATTAATTCAAACGATTTCTTCTATTCGTTCGCTCTTTTTTGTATGAGATGCGTGAATTTCTAGTATAATTATAAATATTGTCAATAAAATTGAAATAAATAAATTTTTTTAATTAAATAATTTTCAAACTACTCAAATATTAAACACACAAAGATAATATTTTAATATTCGAGAAAAACTCGAATTTGATTCATATTCGAAGGAGGAAATTTGAATCCAGAGAAAATTTCGAATTCAGACGACAATACATGTATTCAAATTCATATTCGAATTTGAAGATTTAAAATCAAATCAAATACGAACACAATTTCGGTACGAATTCGATTCGATTCCACTCCCAGGGCCGTGCCGCAGCAGTTCGCTCTTTGTCTGTTTCTGCCGTCCGATTTCGATCTGACGGTGGCCACGAGGTGACGGCGGTCCAAGTGAACACACCGGTCAGTAAAAAAGCCGGTTCCGCTTTTATAAGCTAAACTCACCCTGCTTTTTCTGGAAAGGTTCCAGGGCTGTGACAAACTTACGAAAGCAATGGCAGTAATAAACGGGTGAAAATATCAGGCCTTTAACACTTTTGATTATTTGCGGTATATTCCATAATTCTACATTATCGGATAGTAAACTGTATATTCTAATTAGTTAGAATTGATAAGTGAGATGTTCAAGACATTGGTTTTAGTTTGATTTCCAAGGAGTATTCTTATCTCCTGAGGATATCTATTCAACTTGGATTCTAATGGATTTTGTTTTCAAGAGTTCTAATTAAACTGAATTGAAACTCTAGTATTATGGCTTTTCCAATTAATTTTAGAATTTTATTTATGATGAACTTCTCTTTGTTCTTGTAGTGATTCAATTAATTATGATATATAAGTTAAAGAAAGATTTCTTTTCAAAACCAAGGTATTTTAACGTTACTCTTTCATAAATTTTGTCTATCGTCTCTCTGTGAGCTCCTTCTTCTTCCCCAGCCCCCTCCAACTACTGCCTTCTCTTCCTTTCTCGCTGCAGTCGCCGGCGCTTTCACCGTTGTACTCAGAGTCTCACAAGGTATGCTAGTTGAACATCTGAAGTTAAACATCCGAATTATGGAGTTGCTTTCTTTCTTTCATATCATCATGTGAGGGCTCCCCCCGTCACATGTAATTTATTTTTTTCCAGGTATGAGCTGCAGGCAAATTTGCAAACAGATGACAAAAATGTCAAATCTTACATTAATAATTCACAATAAATTCAAATAATGCGCAAAAGGAAAGGTTTTTAATTATAATCATTTTGTTGATTATTAAAAGCTTCCGTTTTGTAATCTCGGCAACAGAGAGAGAGAGAGAGAGTGAGTGAGTGCTGAAGCTTTCAGCCAGCAAGCCACGCACGTTCCTCTCCCGTTGCCTTCGCCCTTCGACTCTCTCCCCTCTCCCCCCCTCTCTCTCTCTTCTCATTGACATTGTGTTGGCCTTAGAGAGAGAAAAAAAAAACAAAAGTAACCCATCTGCAAATCTCTCATTTTTTTTAATTATGAAATCACCCCCAAATCTCACCGCATAGCACTGTTGACAGATTGTTCACAGCTATGATTAGCAGCACTCAGCTCCTTTATTAATTTAATTCCCTCCCCTTTTGGCTCTTCCCCTCGCCGGAGAAGAGTATATTTTATATGCCCCAAGATTCCGTGGAGAGAAAGAGTTCAAAATTTTCCTTGTTTCTATTTGAGCATTGAGAGCGATAGCAAAAAGATATTTTCTGGGCTTTTAGTTCTGTGCATTTTGGAGGCTATACAAGTGTCTTGTGGTGAGAGGAGCACAGGGTTGTTTACGTTGGTTTGTTTTTGTTTCTCTTTTGGTCTATTTGAAAGAGGTGTTTTTCTCTTTATTCAGTGTTTTGGCTCTTACTCAGAGGAGCGATTTTTATCGCCTTATTTAAGGCGTCCGCTTGAATATCTAGGGTTTCTCTGGTTTATAATGGCGGTTTGATCTGGGTGCTGTTGGATTCCTGTGTAAGGTATGAAAATGGTGCCAATTATTTATTTTTAGGTTGATTTTTATATGGGTTCCGATTAAAATTGGCCGAAAGTTTTTATGAATAGAGAAATTTATGTTTTGATGTTTTGCTTTGTGGGTCTTGCTTCTGTTAACTCATTTCATACTTTTTTGACTTATTTTTTTCTCATGGTTTTCAAATTTTTATACCCATATTTATTTCAGGAGTTTCTCTATCGACTCATTGATTTCTGTTTGATATTTTGTTTGCGAGTTTATGTTTGTTTTAACTGAATTGATGTTTTAGTTTTCAGAATAGATCTGAATGGCTTGTGAGATTTAAATTTTTATATTGATTGGTTTGTTTCTTAGTTAATTTGGCACTTCAATTCTGTTGCAGGCTTATTGATTTGTGATTAAGTGATTAAGTGGTCTCTTTCTTGATAGAAAGATGAATGGAGCAGTTCTTGTTGCGATTGCAGCTACAATTGGTAATTTACTGCAAGGTTGGGATAATGCCACCATTGCAGGTAACGTTTTCTCTAAATCACCAATCTATTTCGCATTTCTTACATTGTATGCTTTTAATTATCAATTTAGAAAATAATTATGAGCATTTCTTTTGAAGGGAAAATCACCATCTTTTTGCATTGTATGCTTTTAATTATCAATTTAAAAATGAATTTATGTTCATTTCTATTGAAGTTGACCGTGGCCTGTGGTGCTTGCATAGTTTGATTTCCGCTCGAAGAATTTAAAACATGTGGAAGGAATAATACTTTGATTTTTTTTTTCCCCCTCTCTTTAGGGCTGTTCTTCACCAATATATGCAACTTGTTTGAGTTTTGCGTATTTGATTGTAGGAGATCAGAGAACCTTCACCATTTTACATTCTTCATTTATTCTCTCTCTCTTCAGGGGCTGTTCTTTACATAAAGAGGGAGTTCAATTTAGAGACTGAGGCTACTATCGAGGGGCTAATCGTAGCCATGTCACTAATTGGGGCCACAATTATCACAACATTTTCTGGACCTGTCTCAGACTGGGTTGGTAGACGGCCAATGCTAATAATCTCGTCAGTTCTCTACTTCACGAGTGGTCTGTTGATGTTATGGGCTCCCAATGTCTATATGTTACTTTTGGCGAGGCTCATTGACGGTTTTGGAATAGGTTTGGCCGTCACTCTTGTTCCTGTTTATATATCTGAGACAGCCCCGGCAGATATTAGAGGATTACTTAATACGCTCCCTCAGTTCAGTGGCTCCGGAGGAATGTTTCTGTCATACTGTATGGTCTTCTCTATGTCATTATTGCCGCAGCCAAACTGGAGACTGATGCTCGGAGTTCTGTCCATTCCTTCCCTTCTATACTTTGCTCTGACAATATTTTATTTACCTGAATCCCCGAGGTGGCTTGTAAGTAAAGGGCGAATGGCAGAGGCGAAAAAGGTCCTGCAGAGGTTACGTGGAAGGGAAGATGTTGCAGGTTTTGAGCACTATAACTCTTATGCTACTTTGAATTACTAATCCTATTTTATTAGGAACGAAGGAATATTCTTCCTTTTGAGATAAAAATTAAGGAATATTTTAAAAGCTTTGTGGTCTTAAATATATGTTTTCTGCATGCGGTTGTGTGTATCCTTGATGGATTTGCTATTTTGTTGTCATTGGCGTATTTATTTGGGAAATATATTAATAGTTTGTGCCATTTCCGTTGAGAACGCGCAGCAAATTTTACTGCTTTAACCTGATTGAATTGTTTTGTATTTTCCCAGATCTATAGTGTAATAATATTGAAATACAGCTGTAAGTCACATCATTTATCTTTGTGCAGATACTTGCATATATTAACGGATGTATATATTGTAAAAAACATGTATGTTTGAAACATTTGCTTTGTAAACCACTTCACAACATGTTCACTTTATTTCTTGTCTTTCTTTGTCGGTTTCTGCACCTTCCTATGTTACATCTGTGGCCAGCAATGAGAAAAATATAGTTCTCCAATGTTTCCTATTGACACTTTTAACACTTTTCAGTTATTTTCTTTACAAGTTAAGATCTAGCACAATGTCTAATATATATGCCATTGTTTAATGCATGAGCTGTAATTTTTTGGACAAGTTTAATTTTAATCGTTAGTCTATTTAATCATGTGTGTTTTCTCTTTAGGTTCCAGGTTATTACTTTTTCATAGGCATGCTTTATTAGTAGATTTACTGTAAGCAGTTTTGACGAGAATAAGTATTTTCAGTTATTCATTAATGATACTTAGTTATTGGATGAACCTTAGAAACCTGGCACTTGAGATCTATGTCACCATCTTGACATCATTAATTATGTTGCTTGGATAACTCGTGATGCATGTTGCTGAAAGTTGTCGTCCTGAAATATTTAACATGAGATTATGAACAGTTTTCATCTGTAATACTTTAATATTTGTTTTATTTGAGAAAACGCTCTACATTCCTCCAAGGTTTAAGCCTTCTTATTTCATTTAAAATCAAAGCTATATTAATTGTAGTAATAACCACTTCCATATGAGTATATTTTCCCCCGATCCTTGTTCTCCTCAATTTATCTAAATTTTCTAGCCAAATTAGCCTGTGTGAATCATTTTTGTTACACATTTTTGTTGAGATCTTGATGACAAGTAAGGTGAGATGCAATTTTTTGTAGAGTAGCAGTTCTAGTAACTATCCTCTAGTTCATAATGTGAAACATATGCTTTGGTCTTTCTAGTTTTATGGCTGCAAATAGACTGCAGGGACTGTGATATCAGTTTTAAAATTTAAGATAGTAACTGGGATTGCTTTTCGAGCTAGAAAATATTTCCAAATTAATTGCTTTCGTCTTTCTGTCACAAGCTTCTATGTATCAAGTAACTTCTCCCAGCAGTGTATATAATTTTCTCATGTACCACAATTTCATCAATCCCTAGTGATGTATGCATACCGAGTAGCATTTGTGCTCCTATATTGAATCCTTACTTGTGGCTATTATGTTACATCAATCCCTAGTGATGTATGCATACCGAGTATAATTTATGTAGATTCACTAAGTATGTACATACATGAAAATTGTTAATCTGAAATCTCAACGTGATATGTTTAGTTCTGACTTTTATTTAATACCTCTTATGTAGCATAATTTTACATATACTATACTTCCTTCTCGGTTCACTCTACTCTGTGGCATGTCGTTCTCTACCCTTTGTCCCATAATAGTGAAACAGAAGTTCAGTAAGTGTACTGATTTCTTTTTCTTCTTCGATGGCTTTTTGTAACAACAGGAGAAATGGCTCTTCTTGTTGAAGGCTTGGGTGTAGGAGGGGAGACATCCATTGAGGAGTACATAATAGGACCTGCTAATGATATTAATGATGAGCAGGCTCCAACTGCTGAGAAGGAACAGATTACACTCTATGGACCTGAGGAGGGCCAATCCTGGATTGCACGGCCTGCAAAGGGACAGAGCATGCTTGGAAGTGCCCTTGGCATCGTCTCTCGCCATGGCAGCATGGAGAACCAGGGTAGTTTTTTTATGGATCCTTTGGTCACTCTGTTTGGAAGTGTCCATGAGAACTTACCACCGTCAGGAAGCATGAGAAATTCAATGTTCCCCAATTTTGGCAGCATGTTTAGTGTTGCAGCAGACCAGCATCCAAAAGCCGAGCAGTGGGATGAGGAACAGGGTCAAAGGGATGGTGGTGACTACGCCTCTGATGACGCTGGGGGTGATTCTGATGATGACTTACATAGTCCACTGCTCTCTCGCCAGGAAACAAGCATGGAAGGCAAGGACATGCCACATGGCACTCATGGGAGCGCTTTAAGTATAAGGAGAAATAGTAGTCTGCTGCAGGGAACAAGTGGGGAGGCAATGGGTATTGGTGGAGGATGGCAACTTGCCTGGAAATGGTCTGAGAGAGATGGTGCTGATGGGGAAAAGGAAGGAGGTTTCAAGAGAATATATCTGCATGAGGGTGTCCCCTCGTCACGGAGGGGTTCACTTGTCTCTTTCCCAGGAGGTGATGTCCCAGAAGAAAGTGAGTATGTCCAAGCTGCTGCTTTGGTAAGCCAGCCTGCCCTTTACTCCAAGGAGCTCATGAATCAGCACCCAGTTGGGCCCGCAATGGTTCACCCATCAGAAGAAGCTGCTAGAGGGCCGAGATGGACAGATCTTCTTGAACCTGGAGTCAGGCATGCGTTGGTGGTTGGAATCGGGATCCAAATCCTTCAGCAGGTAAGTGTTATTTTACTTCACCTGGTTGCTAATTACTTTTAATACAGTACATATATTATATATTACTTCAAACATTTAGCAATTAGCATATTGGACAGTTATAATCAATCTTATTTTAATTTTATTTCATCAATTTAATATGTTATACTTTTGTTGTCTGATGAACATTAGGCTGTATTAGTTTCATCTTCTGAAGATCTACAATATGTTTGATGACCTGATTTCCATCGACAATAACTTCATTTTGGTTGGTCCTGCTTTAACAGTGATGTGCCAGGAGCGCATTTATATCTCTGAATATTTTCTGCAATTTCCTGTTTATTGTAGTTATTCATACTAGTCATCTGTCTAGTCCTACTGTGTGGCAAGCGAATGTTAGAATAACTTTGATTAAGGACTCCGAGCTTCTATAGGAAACCAGAGTTCAATTAATTTTCCCTCCATTTACTGATGCCTTCATAGGTAATGGTTGTACCTCTATGATTATGATACATTTTGCTGGGTTATGTTTTTTTTTTTAAGAATCGGATAAAGCTGCTTCTGGCTTTCATTGACCATCATTACATGTGTAGTGGTAATATAAGTGACATCATTCATTAGGTGATTTCTTAAGGTGTTATCAGTTGAACCACCTCTCAGCCTTTTGTACCCCTTTTTGCCTGCCATCTCTATGGACTTTGGGTTGAAGGAAGTTTCTGTGTATGAAGGCTTATGGTACCCATCTCTCAATATTATTCACAAAGATCTAATGCTTGCTTCGCCTGAAGGTCATCGACTCATCATCTTGAATCATCAAGAGATCATCAAGAGAAATATCAGAATAATAGAAAACACAACCATAAATATTGACGGTCCTTAATGCTCACCTATGACGCCCCATCCCAGATATGGGAAAAGGATACAGCATGATACTTCATGTATGCAAATACAATAAATCCTAAAATTCATGATAAACAGATATGACAATATATATTGTACATGCGCGCACTTGTGTTAATATTCAGTATTTATTATCTGTGGCATGAAGTTGCAAGGCTAGAATAGTAAAAGAGCACAACATCTTAGGTATTGTGAAATACTTCGAAGTTATATAAGTTTCGTTATTAAGAATTCCTTTTTTAAAAAATCTTTGTAAGAAACTTGAAAAATTATATAAATGCATTGCATCTACAAATCAAATAGAATTGTGAATCCATCATCATACATCGAATTTTAATTTCTTAGTCTCGCATTAAAAAAAAAAAAGTCTGTGCGAGAAACTTGACAAATCATTGCATCTACAAATCAAATAGAATTGTGAATCCATCATCACACATTGAATTTTAATTTCTTAGTCTCGCATATGTCTCATATATTTCACCCTGTCTATGATACATGCAAATTCTATGATATGACAGAGAAAATATCCAGCATGTACCCATCAAGTATTGTAGTATCCAAGTACTGGATATGTATCCTATACATGCAAAACTCCTCGTGGTACTGATGCAACTTAGATGTATAAACCTTTTATTTCTTTGAACTTATATTTCTTACTTGGTAGCATATAAATATATAACCCTCAACCCTCACAACGACATCGAAGTTTTTGTGTAGTGGCTGGGACTTTAATACAACCTTTTACATATATTATCATTCTGAAAAGTTCTCTTCTTCTGCAGTTTTCTGGCATCAATGGTGTTCTTTATTACACGCCTCAGATTCTTGAACAAGCAGGTGTTGGAGTTCTTCTCTCGAATCTTGGTATCAGCAATACCTCCGCATCCATCCTTATCAGTGCCCTGGTTACCTTGTTGATGCTCCCTTCTATTGGTATTGCCATGAGATTCATGGATGTTGCTGGTAGAAGGTTAGTGCCTTGACACAGAATGCACACAGGCGTGCGCGTGCACAACACGCATTACAATCAGCATATCCTATAAAAATAATGTTCTTCATTTCTTCTTATGGCAGGTCTCTTCTTCTATCCACGATCCCTGTCCTAATTCTTACCTTGGTCATACTGGTCTTATCCAATGTGGTTGACTTTGGCCAGGTGGCCCATGCTGTGCTCTCCACCGTCAGTGTTATCGTGTACTTCTGCTGCTTTGTGATGGGCTTTGGCCCCATTCCCAACATCCTCTGCTCCGAGATCTTCCCAACACGAGTGCGAGGCATCTGCATTGCTGTCTGCGCTCTCACGTTCTGGATAGGGGATATCATCGTCACATATACCCTCCCTGTGATGCTTAATTCCATCGGTCTTGCTGGTGTTTTCGGTATCTATGCAGTCGTGTGCACTATAGCCTTGGTGTTTGTCTTCTTGAAGGTTCCAGAAACAAAGGGTATGCCCCTAGAGGTCATTTCTGAATTCTTTGCTGTCGGGTCAAAGCAGACCGGAAGAAATTGAAGGATTCTTGGTTAGCTCTATAGCTTATTGGTCGGAATTGTTATTCCTGTGGGATTTGAAAGGGTTGTGATGGGATGAGAAAGGAAGGAGAAGAAGCTCCATGCATTTTAGATGCAGGGGGTCATCGGGCGCTTCCTACAGCAGGGAGCTTGGGAATATTTTGGTTCTTCTTTTAGGTACTTTTATATATTCTTTTTTTAGCTAGAAAAAGTTGTTATTGTAAGCATTTCTTACATTTATGGGGTTTTTTTTTTTTTTTTTACATTGTTCTTGGATATGTTAATGGATTATGAAGTTTAGCCTTCTGTTTGTAAGAAAATTAGCAATTCTGAATTATTTTTCAGGCGAATAAGCTTTTATCAAGGCCTGGGGCTATTCTGATCCAATGGTTATTTCTGTGCTGTTTAGAGTTAAATTCGCCTCTCATAAAGAACCATAATGATGACAGAGCCATTGCAATTATGATGATCTCTTGTAAATTTCTCTTCATTCTTTCTCTTCATTCTTTTCTTTCTTTCTTCTCTGCTCTCATTCTTTCTTTAATCTCTTTTGATGATCATGATCATGATGAATGAGCTGGAAATTTTTTTTTTTTAACTCCACAAGGGAGTTAGTTGATGTGAAACAGGGAACAATATGTTGCAAGGACCAGTGATAAGTTTGAATTCACAATGTTTCATCAAATAATATCGATATTCGGTAGAGAAATAACTTAAAACTAGATGATATCAAATGCAATATTTAGTTAATTAAACAAAGTCTTGTATGTAACAGGTTCAGTAATATTCTTGCTATTGCAGCAACTGGAGGTGGGTTGATGTTGGGTAGGGTTCAGTTCTGTTGAACCTGTTAAGCTTCTTGTGTCTCTGCGGCAGCAGTTCACGAAGAGGTAAGGCAGACTGAGGGTGTCGAGGTCTCGACGATGGTTGATTGATTCGGTTGCAGGCAGGGTCGATGTCGAAGGTGGGTGAGGGAGAGATGCAGCCGTTGTTGATGAAGAGGAGCAGGTGCACTTGCGGGGAACGGCACACTTGTGCTGACGTCGAGGTAGGACGAGGTTGAAGACAACGTAGAGACAGGCGCACTTGTGGAGGAGGTTGGGGTCACCGCGAGTGATGCTAACGAGAAGGAAAGGAAGAAGGCAAGCCTTTGCTGGTGGGTTCTTTGTTGTGCGGGCGCTATCCAATCACAACAACCAAACAATAGAGAATCCCAAGATCTCCAGCACAAAGAACAACCCAACAATCACACGAAGAACGCACAAATCACAAAGACGAGATTTAACGAGGTTCGGCCTCAATGCCTACGTCCTCGGGGCAATCAATGGAGAGATTTATATTAGGAAGATGATTACAATACCTCTTGGTCTCTTTGAATGCAAGAGAACCCCTTTGCTATCTCTTTTCGCAGGTTATTAAAACCCTAGAGTCAACATAGGCTTAAATACCTCATACAGCGGATCAGCAGATTTAACCCAGAACCCGACTGTCGGTCGACCGGGCCGGTCGACCGACTTCCTTATACCGGTCGACCGTGACGGTCGACCCAAGAAACCCGAGAGTTGGTTTGTCAGTCAGGGTTTTCCGGTCGACCGGGCCGGTCGACCCAGAAAACCCGAGACTTGGGATCTGTCAGTCAGGCACTGCGCTCCAACCTCTGTGCATGTTGTGCACGTCGGTCGATCGGACCGGTCGACCGACCCTACCTGATTCTGCTGCTGCTGCTGTTTTCTGCTGCTGTTCACTTTGCCTTCCGTCGTCGACTTCCTTGGCGATCTCCTTGACGCGACCCATGGCAATCCAGCAATCCAGTCAGCTGCCTAGGTAATAATCTCTCTCTTTCCAACAATTCTCCACCTCGGCGAAGATTTCCAAATTTGAGCCGAACTCCAACGAACCCCAGTCCATCACCTGATGAAATCGACACACGATCTCGGCTTGCGCGCATCGGTCAAAATCGACACACGATCTCGGCGAAATCGACACATGATCTCGGCTTGGAATCTTTGGCTCATCTATTCCTGGAAAACATCGCACATGCCTTCCCTTGCACTTCACCTTAGGAGAATTTTCATACATGCCAATCACCAACATGGCTTCTACTTCGCAACTTCACGACCTCATGAAGACTTCCTTACGAGCCAACACTGACTCTCCAACTGACTAGCTCTATCTAGTCTACCTGTCTTCCACTGACGGTCCACCAAGCCTGTGTAGAACACACCAAACATCATCGGCTTCAACTGGATGCCCACCACTCCTCATGCTCAACATCTTCTAACCGGAAGATAAACCTGTTCATTGAGATCACACCATCTCACCACTACGTGAGATCCAACTGGCCACACCACTTCACCTCTACATGAAGTCTCTTCACCTCTACGTGAAGTCTCTCCATTTCTACTTGAAGCTTCAATAGGCCACAACTCTTCATCTCTACGTGAAGATCCAAAATAACATCTCGAGAACCCAAATAGCTTCATAAGAGTTGCATCACCAAATGGCTGTGCCTTTACGGCTGCCTACGTACCTTTACCCAAAAGGATCAAGCCAACCGTAGTTCATTAAAATGAGCTTCAACAAGCTCAAACAATGGTACCTCTATTTGCAGCAGCGAACCTGTCTGACTGAGTCATATGAACCTCTTCCCGACCATCATGGAGAGCAACGGCCTTCAACTTCAGCTTGTCACAACCACAAGCTTGAGATTCATGCTTCTTTCTCCACAAGCGTGGCTTCACCTTAGTTCCAATGGCTGCAAATAACTCGACATCCTCAACAATGTCGTCAACCTGTTCAACATCACCTTTGGTATCACGAACTCCACCCGGTGTCACCTCCGCTGAAGTATCCTTTGATGCCGAACCAACTGGAGATGATGGAGTAGCATCAACCTCCACCCGCTGCAATCCTTCCTTAGTCTCCGTCCTCTCCACCTGCTGAGAGACAGTGGACTTCAACACTGAAGTCTCTCCAAATGTGACATGCCTGCTCATCACGATCTTCTTGTCTTCGGGGTCCCACAACCTGTAGATGTTTCCCTTGACACCCAAATAGACAAACCTCTTTGCTCGCGGATTCACCTTGCCATTCTTGGCACTGAAGTAGGCCGGACTTCCAAACTCCCGCAGCACACCATGACCTTGAGCAGCTTCTCCAGACCAAATATTCAGTGGAGCTCTACCTCCAATTGCAGTCGATCTGTTCATGAGATGGCTAGCATACTCAGTCGCCTCAGCCCAAAACGACCTGTCTAATCCTGCATTAGACAACAACCGCCGAACCTCCTCCAGCAAGGAACGGACTACATGTTTAGTCAACCCATCTGTACCTGTTGTGAAGTGAGTTGCAATCCCTGTGTTCTGGCCAAATTGTAGGAACTGGTACATGTCCTTTCCAATATTACCAATATGAAGCTCCTTTATCTTCCTACCTATCTGCCTCTCCATTCTTCCTCTCCACTTCATCAACACATCTAGGGCTTCTCCCCTTTGTCTCATCGGATATATCCAAACCTGCCTAGATGAACCATCAATAAACGAGACAAAGTACCTGTGACCTCCAAGCGATGCCGTCTTAGCAGGTCCCCATACGCTCATGTGAACACAATCAAGAAGACCTTCATTTTGATGAGTACTGGTGCTGAATCTCACCTTCTTCTTGTCCAGAACGCTGTGTCCACCTTCCAACTTGCAGGTAGCAGCACCTTCCATTTCCTTCTTTGCAGGAGCTCGCAAAGACTTTTCTTCTTCCTGTCCGACCTTTCCCTGCCAAACTTCCGGGCCACCAACATCTGAAGAACTCGAAGTCTCCACCTGATTTGTAATCGTACTACCCTTCAAGTAGTAGAGATTTCGTCGGCGGACGCCCTTCATCACCACCATCAAGCCCTTGATCATCCTGAGATCGCCATCTCGAACAGATATCACCATGCCCGATGCTTCCAAAGTGCCAACTGAGATAAGATTCCTTTTTAGATGAGGTACATACCTCACCTCCTTCAACTCTCGAACTATCCCATCATCCATCTTGATGTGAACTGTACCCATCCCTTCTATATTACACGGATGGTCATCCCCCATGACCGTGTAACATCCATCCAGCTTCTCAAAGCTAGAAAACAGGCCCTGTTCGGGCACACATGATAGGTGGCTCCGCTATCCAAGATCCACTCAGCACTATCTGAGTTACTAATAGTAGGTGTAGTAACCGAGAGAGAGAACACTGAAGAGTCATCATCCAATCCATCCGCCTGTGTGAGATTCGTCTCGGTCTTTGACTCCACCTTCTTATCTTTGGCCTTAGGGCATTCTGCTTTCCAGTGTCCTATTTCCTTACACAAGGCACACTGATTCCTCTTCAGATTTCTGAAACCCAGCCTGGATTTCGATCTTCCTCTAATCTCCGTTCCCTTCCTTGATGAACCTCTGCCTCTTACTTCCAATGCCTCCGCCGATGACCCTGACTGAGAAGGATGCCTCTCCTTCTTCCATGTCTCATAACTCATCAGTGCAGACGACACCTCATCATAATCCAAGCTCTGCCTTCCATTAATGAAGGTCAGTGTGAATGTCTCGTAATCCTCTGCAGGAAGTGAATTCAGAAAGATGACCGCCTTATCTTCCTCATCTACCGTGACATCCACATTTAGCAGATCTGTAAGAAGCTTCGTATATCGGTTGATGTGCTCATTGACTGTGCTCCCCTTCTTCATCCTGAACTGATACAGCTTACTTTAAGCTGCAACCTGAACTCTACACTCTTCTTCAGGTACTTTTTTTCAAGGGTTTCCCACAGTTTCTTCGCTGACGTCTCATGTTGCACAAGGTATTTTATGTCTTGTGACAAGCATGAACGTATCAAGCCACATGCCGATCTGTTCATCTTCGCCCACTCTTCATCAGTGGTAGTGTTCTTCTTCTTCGTCAATAGGAGAGTGTCTTCGAGGTTTGATGCATTCAGCGCATCCATAACCTCGCATCTCCACATACCAAAATTGTTAGTCCCATTAAACTTAACAACTTCAATTCTTGGGTGATTGTTCATTGCCTTAACAGATGCAGTTACTTCTACCATTGAGATTTTCCTGATCCTCTATCTACGCGGAAGATCAACTACCTTGAAATAAATCTATACACAGATAAAAATATGATTTTTACCTGTCACACGAAACCCTAGATCGAGTTTCTCACCAGATCTGCTCCATCACGGATTCAACGAGCCCTCCTTGAGTCCTTCTGAGATCGACACACGATCTCCTCGAACACCCAATACCTCAGATCTGAGATCGACACACGATCTCCACCGGATCCGATCTCGAGCCCTCCGAATCCTCAGAAATCCCAAGTGCAACCCGGATGCTCTGATACCACTTGTTGTGCGGGCGCTATCCAATCACAACAACCAAACAATAGAGAATCCCAAGATCTCCAGCACAAAGAACAACCCAACAATCACACGAAGAACGCACAAATCACAAAGACGAGATTTAACGAGGTTCGGCCTCAATGCCTACGTCCTCGGGGCAATCAATGGAGAGATTTATATTAGGAAGATGATTACAATAGCTCTTGGTCTCTTTGAATGCAAGAGAACCCCTTTGCTATCTCTTTTCGCAGGTTATCAAAACCCTAGAGTCAACATAGGCTTAAATACCTCATACAGCGGATCAGCAGATTTAACCCAGAACCCGACTGTCGGTCGACCGGGCCGGTCGACCGACTTCCTTATACCGGTCGACCGTGACGGTCGACCCAAGAAACCCGAGAGTTGGGTTTGTCAGTCAGGGTTTTCCGGTCGACCGGGCCGGTCGACCCAGAAAACCCGAGACTTGGGATCTGTCAGTCAGGCACTGCGGTCGACCGGGCCGGTCGACCGCTCCAACCTCTGTGCATGTTGTGCACGCCGGTCGACCGGACCGGTCGACCGACCCTGCCTGATTCTGCTGCTGCTGCTGTTTTCTGCTGCTGTTCACTTTGCCTTCCGTCGTCGACTTCCTTGGCGATCTCCTCGACGCGACTCATGGCAATCCAGCAATCCAGTCAGCTTCCTAGGTAATAATCTCTCTCTTTTCAACATTCTTTGCATTGAGCATGAAGACGACGAGAGAGACACAGGGAAGAAGATGAAAGAAAGGATGACATGGGGGTCACGGGCTAGGCTTCCCTTTTTTTATTTTTTATTTTTAATTTTGATAATTTTGCTGAGAGTGGATATGAGGGGATTTGAAGCGATTGGGGAATTTGATTTGAGATTTGAGTGGATTTAGTGGTTGGAATTTGAGGGATGGTTTAGATTTGAGATAGGGAATAAAAAGATAAGTAGAATAATAGTTTCCTACTCAAAATTCTATTTTGTAAAAGGTTTTCACATTTCAATCTCATATTCAAATTTCAAATAGAAAATTCATCATTTTTCATTAATTAATTCTTCATTATTCTTAATACCATGCCTTAATATGCTTACAAACTTTTGACTTCTCTCCACATATCGAGGGGACTAAATGACTACCAGGCTAAATAAAGAGAGAAAACATTAAAAGAGAACATCTCTACTTAACATACAAAAGAATCAAAGTACAGACTCTAAACAAAAATAAATAGATCCATGGCGCTCCTTGGATGTCCACATCATTCTACTCAGGTATGAGAACTCGACTCCGTTGAGTCAGGTATAGAAATCTCTCATAATGCTTCAATATAATTGGTTTTACCTACTGCAACTCACCACCCAATAGATAATATTCATTTTCAAACAATCAGATATCATTAAATTTTATTGTTGTATTGGTTTATTGTTGTATTGGGATGAATATCTTAGAGTGGACTCAGTGTGGGAACTCTCAAAAAAATGGCTCTGTTGTATTAGTTTATTGTTGTATTGGGATGAATATCTTGGAGTGGACTCAATGTGGGAACTCTCAAAAAAATGGCTCAGAGAAGGCTTACAACCACTGAGTTGTTAGGTTTAAAATCAAATACTTGTAATTTACTGAATACCCAACATTAAAGATATGACTAAATTCAAAATCTTTAAAAGATATATAGCATGAGTATTACAATTTGAATTCTACAAGATTTTGAAAAATCCAATACTAGGACATTCAAATTATTAACAGTTTTCGGGAAAACCGTTTTAGACAAATTCGGACCATTACAAGTTGTCAACACTAAAAATTTTAAATTTTTCCTCATGAAGCTCGTAAATTATAGTTAGTGTTGCTTTGTTAAAATATATCACTAATTTCTCATGTGTAGATCATGTATGTGCGTGAAAATTGTAATGCGGACTCAGAATGCAAACTCAAAAAACTCTAATAATTGAGAGAGCTAAGTTTAGTGTCTAATATCTGCCAAAAAGATTTTTAAAAGATAGCTAGTGAACTTGACTTCCTACTAGACATAAAATCTTTAGGCACTTGATTTAGTAGGTCGACAATACTCATAACCTCTATCAAAAGGAGTGATTATAGTGTGAAAGTTTACCTGTTACATTCGTAACGATGATCGGAGATATCCTAACAAGTAAAATTTGATGGAACGCACCCCTTTGTTGAACCATAATGGAGAAAAGGTTGATAAGTTGTAAAGGTTTTGATTCTCTCATAACGACATTCTTTGAGTTTTTGAACATGGATTAACCTTAAATGGTAACATTCTTAATCTGACCCACATCCTTTGTTACTATATAACTCTAAATTTTGTCCTCATAGAAATGAATGTTTAATGAGACAAGGCATTGTTGCTTGACCTCTTCTGACAACTCATCAGCTTGTCTTTCGAGTTCAATATTCTTGACAGGGTCAATCCTATAGTGGGCAAGTTGGGAAGACTGGCTCCTGAAACTAATTTAATGGCGTGTTGGTCAACACGCGTCGGTGGCAGCTTGTCTGGGAAATCTACAGAAAGGACATCAACAGACTCCGTGATTACATGGTTTGATTTCGGGAAAATCAAAATATTGTCTTTAGGAGAGACATCAGTGAATTCCGTAATCACTATGATGACTTCAAAGGAGCAGAGTATTGTCTTCAGGAAAGACAGTAAACTCCAAAATCATTTGGGTTACTTCGAGAAGGATCAAAGTACTGAACTCCTCAATGTTATCATCCGTGGTCATTTCATCAGAATCAGAGTCTTTTGGGGCTATGTCACTAAACTCTTTTACTATGAGTGATTACAGAAGGAATAGTACAATCCAACTTAGGGGCTACAGTGGAACTCCACCCATAATGACAACCCTAAAGGGACTGGCGTAAGTGTCCACTTTATGTCCATAACCTTGACAATTATCACATTTAACAAGGGGAGACTTTTTTTGATGCATTTGTTTCGTTGATCTTTAATATCATGTCTAGATGAGAGTTTAACAATACTAGACTTATGTGGTTGAATAGGTGGGAAAAGTCTAAACTGGTAGAAATATGGTGGCACGTGCTTAGTGATGCGTTTGTCCTTGATATAGTCTCAAGTCTCAAATAGTGTTCGAAATCGTGCTCTCTTGTTTCTTTTCTCACCTATCCAGTATTGGCTCACTTGTCCAGTCAGTTTCATGATAGCGAACTTGACTTTTTTCATTGCAGAGAGCGAGTACCAGGTGAAGTACCGGTCCATGCTGTGTAGCCAATCAAGAAATACTTGGAGATCACTTAAACAATTAGAATAGTCCAAACAACCATCAAATGTTGGGACATCTATAGTGGAGATGTGAGACTTCCTATATGTTTTTTTTTCTTAATTTTTTTATATAAAAGAAAACAAAAACAAATTTTCCTAATAAATGTCTAAAGCAAAATTAAATTTTTTCCTATATCTAATGCAAGTTTTCTGCCTAAATCATGCTCTAATACCAAATTGATGTGAAATAGAAAATCGTGTAGCGTGATAAGTTTGAATTCACAAAGTTTCACCAAATAATATCGATTTTTAGTAGAAAAATAACTTATAACTAACAGTTCACAAAATGAGTTTTAACAATCATTGCATGCGTAGTATGGACAACCTAGCCTCGATGATATCAAATGAAATATTCAGTTAATTGTAAAAGTCTTACTTACAATAACAGGTTCAGTACATAAGTCCAAATAGAATTTGGACACCTCTCAAATATAGTGGACAACATGAAAGCATGATAAAAATTTAGAGATTAAAATGCGTAATAATCTAACTAATATTCTGATTGTTGAAATTAAATTACCAACCGAGAAGCTCTCAGGAATCACATTGTGTTTGATGTTGGTTTGCTTTGTTTGATCCTTGACCGAACTCTGAACTTGCTGTTGCAGGAACTGCAGGCGGGTTGATGTTGGGTAGGGTTCAGTTCTGTTGAACCCGTTAAGCTTCTTTTGTCTCTGTACTCTTGGGCGAAAGCAGATCACGAAACGGCGAGAGAGACTGAGGGTGTCGAGGTCACAGTGATGGCTGATTGATTCAGTTGTAGGCATGGTCGATGTCGAGGGCGGGTGTGGGAGAAACACAGTCGTTGACGAAGAGGAGGCAGGTGCACTTGTCCTGACATCGAGGTAGGACGAGGTTGAAGACAACGTAGAGACTCGCACATTTGCGGAGGAGGTCGGGGTCGGCGCGAATGATGTTGACGAGGAGGAAGAAGGTGAGCCTTTGCTGATGCAGAAAGCGACGCGGGAAAGAAGATGAAAGAAAAGGTGAGATGGGGGTCACGCCAGGCCTTTTTTTTTTTTTTTTTTTTTTTATATTTTAATTTTGTTCATTTGGTTGAGAATGGATTTGAGGGGATTTGAAGTGGTTGGGAGATGTGATTTGAGATTTGGGAGGATTTAATGGTTGGGATTTGAGAGATGATTAAGATTTGAGATAGGGATTAAAAGATAACTAGGATAATGATTTCACGCTCAAAATCCTATTTTGAAAAGAAATTTCACACTCAATCTTATAATCAAATATCAACTAGAAAATTCAATACTTTTCATTAATCAATTCTTCATTATTCTTTCAATACAATACCATGCACTAAATATGCTTGCAAACTCTTCACTTATCTCCACGCATCCGATGTGAGGCTAAATGACTATAAGATTAAATAAAAAGAGAACACCAACAACAGAGAACAACTCTACTTAACATACTAAAGAATTTAAGTACAGACTTCAAACAAAAATAAACAGATCCATGACGCACTTGGATGTCCGCATTAGTAGTTCCTCTGAGTACGTACGCTGGTTGCAATCTTGAAACCTTTGAGAATACATTGATGCTCAAAAATAAATTAGTTCTCATTTTGGATTTAAAATAATAGAGGGAACCAGTTGACGAATTTATATCAGCAATTGATTTAGCTGCATTTCACTTCAACCTATAGGAATATATTGTTTGAAATTATCCTTGAAATTATACGTTGAGCCTTTTTGGACTTGTAACTAATGGGATCAAGGATATGAACAAATAGCTAAGCGCTTTTTTTTTACTTCTATTTGTTTCTGTTTAAGAGTTGTCATTCCAAAGAATATACAATACCAATTCTATATACAAGAACAAGATATTACAATCTAATTCCTCCCCTCATCAACAACTAACCCCGAGCAAGAGACACATTGACACATTAGGATTCAAATGCCAAATGTAGTAAAGGATATTGTTGATGAAAATCATTTATCTTCCGCTTAGATAAAGTATCTAGCTATTTTTAATTTTGCTAGTTATATTACTTTATTATAACTTTTATATTTCAACTATAAATAGATAGTTTTTTGTTGGGAAATATGAAGAATTAAATGTGAATCTTTGAGTTGAATTACGGCGAGATCCATTGATAGAATCAATTGGATAATGGTTGGAGTGTGTTCTCCTTCCATTTGGGATGAACGTGGTATTTTCACATGTTCAATTCCGACTTCGAATGAATGAGATATTCAAGTTCAAAGTTTGCCTAATTCAAAAGTCAAAGGGGAGTAAAGGTAGCTAAAAACATTTAGTCTCACATTGGCCATGGGATGGAAGTTTGAAGTGTTTAAATAGAGAAAAATGAGAATAAAGGGTGTGCCCTTTGGGTACTTGGAGTTTTCGCACGCGATTAGGGGGAAACCATGCCCACACATGCAACGCGTTGGTGTCGGAGCCGGGCTCGAGCTCAGGGTTCCCTACCCGGTTATGGGGTACAGCGGATCGCACCCACTCCGCCATCTAGATCTAGATCCAAACCGAAATAGCGCAACGGCTGATAGGAAACTGCCGCGAACGGTTGGGTGGTTTCTGTCTAAAATGAACCGTTGCAACGGTTCGGCAACCGTTTGGTCGAGAACGGACGGATTTGCCCCACCCCACTCCGCCATCTAGATCCGAACCGAAACAGCGCAACGGCTGATAGGAAACGCCGCGAGCGGTTGGGCGGTTCTGTCTGAAACGAACTGCTGCAATGGTTCGGCAACCGTTCGGTCGGCTAAAAGAAGGCTCAGAAAATTCAACAGATTTTTTTAATAGAATTGTTGTCTCATTCTATCTTTCTCCTTTCTCTATAGTGGTCCAAAGTAAAGACAAATATTATCAGGGGTCCCTGATACTGGTTAACTACGGTTCGAACGTACGGTGATTTGGTAGTGCTATCCAAATACCGTGAAGGAATGTTGTATCTTGGGTGTTCCTCCAAAGTAAAGAAAAATATTCTCCCTGATACTGGTTAACTACGGTTTGACCGTACAGTGATTTAAATACCGTGAAGGAGTGTTGTATCTTGGGAGACCAGCGTCCAGTAACCCGTTAGCACCATAGCGGGGGTTTGTCTTAAGAAGATTCGCTATAAGTGTACCTCACTCCAAGTACTATAAACGTGAATTAATTTTCTTTATACAGGGGTTATACTGATATTCAGTACATTGAGACTGACTTATACCAGTCTAATTAGTGTTTCAAGGAAGGTAATTGAAAGGTGGTTCTGTAATTAAGGAACGTTCTATTGAACGAAAAACCTTCTACCTGATATTCACCGACCTGGCCAATTAGATCAGTGATATTGATTAGTTGTCAGATTGATCCTAGAAACTAACAATCTTAAGACAATTAATGTTGAAGTTACTTACTTCTGTTCTGCTTGAAATTGTAGAAAATGTCTGAGACTAATCAAGACAACTCAAGGAAGGCACCAAACATGCAGATCCAAATTTTGATGCTTGCTCCACTTCCTAATCCGAAGCCGGAGAAGTTCAAGAGGTGGCAACAGAAGATGTTATTCTACTTGTCACTCTGCATCTGGTTAAATTTCTGTAAGAGGATCCATCAGAACTCGGAACTGATCGGGACTCAGTCCTTATAGTCGATGCATGGACTCAAGGTGACTTCCTTTGCCGAAACTATAACTATATTTTGAATGGACTGGATGACTCTCTTTACAATGTCTACAGTCCTATTATAACGGCAAAGAAGTTATGGGCCAGTCTTGATAAGAAGTACAAGACTGAGGATGTCGATACCAAGAAGTTCATCGTAGGACGATTTCTGGAGTATAAAATGGTGGACAACAAGGCTGTGATCAGTTAGGTGCAAGAGTTCCAACTTATCTTGTACGAGATAGAGGTTGAAGGAATGAATCACCCTGAAACTTTTCAGGTTGCTACTATCGTGGAGAAACTCCCACCTGCGTGGAGAGATTTCAAGAACTACCTGAAGCACAAGCGCAAGGAGCTGAACTTGAAAGATCTCATTGTGAGACTTCGAATTGAGGAGGACAGCTGAAAGTCCGAGAAAAGGAGCAGTAAGAACTCCTATGAAGCCAAGATCAATGTGATTGAAGACTCAAAGGAAAAGCGTCTACTTCCAAAGCTTAAAGTGGAAGAAGACTACCAAGGGTATAAAGGTAAGGTCTAAGAAGGCAAGAACATGCGCTTTAAGGAAAATTGCTATATCTGTAACAAAGAGGGGCATAAGGCGAATGAGTGTCGCAGCCGTCTCAAAAAGAACAAGAAGAACTATTTACAGGCAAACCTGACCGACCATGCATTGCAAAGCCTTTCAGCTGTGGTGTCAGAAGTGAATCTGACGACCAACAATAAGGATTGGTGGGTAGACACTGGGGATACTCGGTACATCTGCTCTGAGAAATTATTATTCTCTGAGTATCATAAACTAGAGTAAGATGAGCAACTATTCATGGGAAACTCGACCGTCTCCAAGGTTGAGGAAAAAAGAAAAGTCATCCTAAAGTGGACATCTAGGAAAGAGCTTGCTCTTAATGATGTGCTACATGTTCCAGATATCCGCAAGAATCTGATCTCTGGATCAACACTTGTAAGAAAGGTTTAGAATGGAAGGGTGTGATGTATGTGGGAAAGGGTTATCTTGTTGATGGACTTTTTAAAACCAATGTTGCAATGGCGAACAAAAAGTCTGTGTATTTGTACCCTAAGCTTATAAATAAGAAAAAAGTCTTCTGTTTATTTGCTTGACTCTCCTAGTTTATGGAATGCTAGATTAATGCATATAATTACAAGTCTTTAAAAAACTTGTCTAATTTAGGATATATTCCTAAACTCAACTTGAAGAAATTCGCAAGTGTGAGATTTGTGTTAAGGCCAAGTTCGCGAAAAATTTATTTCACTCAATTGATCGAAATACAGAACCTTTAAGGTTAATTCATAGCGATCTGTGTGACTTGAAGTTTATGCCAACTAGAGGCGGGAAAAAGTATTTTATTACTTTTATTGATGACTGTACAAGATACTGTTATGTGTATCTTCTAAACAGTAAGGATGAGGCAATGAATATGTTTATAACATATAAAGCCGAAGTTAAGAATCAACTCAATAAGAATATCAAGATTCTAAAATTCGATCGAGGCAGAGAATATGAATCAAATGATTTTAGTGAGTTGTATACTAAATACGATATAATCCATCAAACTACAACATCATATATTTCCTTAGCAAAATGAAATTGCTGAACGAAAGAATAGAACTTTGAAGGAGATGGTCAATTCCATGCTCGTAAGTTTTGGAGCTCCGCAGAACTTGTGAGGGGAAGCTTGTTAACTGTAAATTATATTCTAAACAGAGTACCCCACAAGAAACTTGGTCTTATACCATTTGAGTTATGACAGGAAAGGATACCTTCCTACCATTACCTCGAAATGTGGGGGTGCCTTGCAAAGGTACTAGCACAATTACCTAAAAAAGACTAAGTTGAGAGTAAGAACTATGGACTGCATATTCATACGCTATGCCTTGAATAGTAGTGCCTACAGATTTCTGGTTCATAAATCAGAATACCAGATATTCATGTAAACATGATTATCGAATCTAGAGATGATGTGTTCTTTGAAAACATTTTTCCATACAAACGGGAAACAGATAAGACTTCTGGGAAAAGAACACATGAGATGGCGTTCAGGGACGAAAACCCCGAGGAACCGATTCTTAATGCGAAAATTGAACCAAAAAGAAGTCAGAGATCTCTCTTTTGGTCCAGATTTCATAGCATACACTATTGAAAACGAGCCTCAAATATTTAAAGAGGGTATGTCTACCCCAGAAGCACAAATGTGGAAAGAAGGTATAAATAGCGAAATAAATCCATACTAAGTAATCATACTTGAGAATTGGCAAACTTGCCTCCTGGCAGTAAACCAATGGGTGTAAGTAGATTTTTAAAAGAAAATTAAAATCTAATAGATCTATCGATAAGTACAACGCTAGATTAGTAGCCAAGGGCTATCGACAAAAGGAAGGACTTGATTACTTCGATACTTATTCACTAGTAAAAGAATAACCTCTATTCGGATGTTAATTGCAATTGCAGTATTGCATAACTTAGATATCCATCAGATGGATGTCAAGACTTCATATTCTTAAACGGTGAAAATGAAGAAATATATATGAAACAACCTGAAGGATTTATAGTCAAGGGCCAAGAATATAAAGTGTGTAAATTGGTAAAATCCTTATACGGTCTAAAGCAGGCTCCAAAACGATGGCATGAGAAATTCGATAGTGTCATGATCAAGGATGAATTCACTATCAATGTATGCGATAAGTGTGTTTACACTAAAACAGTTAGAAATGCATGTAACATTGTTTGTCTTTATGTAGACGACATGTTGATACTTGAGACTAATATTGAAATTATTAAGTCCACTAAAAGAATGTTATCCAACAGTTTTGACATGAAGAATCTGGAGGTTGCTGATGTAATTTTAGAAATTAAAATCATAAGAACACCAGATGGAATCAGTCTATCTCAATTTCACTATGTGGATAAGATGATAGAAAGATTCAAGGATCATGGGATAAAAGAGAATACAAATCTTTTTTCCCCCACACATCCACCTTCGTAAGAATACATGAACTAGATTATGCTAGTTGGAGTATTCTCAGATTATCGGAAGCCTAATGTATTTAATGAATTGCACTATACTCGATATTACTTACTTTGTAAGCAAGTTAAGCAGATACAGTAGTAACCCTAGTGATGATCATTGGATTGCTCTACTACGAGTATTAGGTTACGTATCATATGCCAAGGAATATGCCTTAAGATATGGACAGTATCCACCTGTACTTAAAGGATACAGTGATGCTAATTGGATTGCAGATTCTGAGGAATTAAAATCAACTAGCGTATACGTATTTACTCTCGGAGGAGCAACGGTATCTTGAAAATCTTCCAAACAAACATGCATAGCCCGTTCCATTATGGAATCAGAATTCATAGCCTTAGATAAGGCTGGAGAAGAAGCAGAATGGCTTCAATAATTTTAAAAGATATACCATTATGACAAAAGTTAGTGCCTACTATATGCATACACTACGATAATCAAGCAGCTATATATAGGGCACAAAATTTTATTTACAACGATAAGTCTAGACATATTCATCGTAGACATAATACCGTTAAGCAGTTGCTCTCAAATAAAATTATCTCTATTGACTTTGTCTCGTCAAAAGATAATTTAGCAGATCCGCTTACCAAAGGTTTAAGTGGAGAGCGTATAAACTGCGCATCGAGGAGAATGGGTTTAAAAGTCTAACCTTACCGAGTCAGCTTAATGGAAACCTCACTTAGCGACTGGAGATCCCATGGACTGTTCAAGAGGCAAAACTAGTTATGATTGACTCAGCAAGTAAGCACTTAGGAGCTTGACTCTGATTCATTCCTAAGGTGCACACAAGTGCTTTTCTACAAGTGAATTAAGGATAAGCTTAAAGCTTTTAATGATGCCTATATCTTGCTATTAAACAAGTAGAGTATACTACTCTTAATAGACGATCACATATGTGTGTATAGAGTTGGGTCAGCTTTTTGGGAATTTCTATGAAGGCTGTTATTCTCTAAAGATACTCTCTGAAACTAAGAATGCCCAGGGCCAAAATGGACACAACCGAGAATCAACGTTGATTTGGAAAGTTATTGTGTGAAGCTTGTTCACTTGGCTTACACTAACAGCTAACAGTTCAAGACTTAATTCACTGATTAGCCAGTAAGTCCGATAAAACTTTCACTATGAAAGGTTCAAGACCTAGTTCACCTATCCTGATGCAGTTTCTTTTCTAAAGTACCTTTCATTATAGAGTCAGTCTCTTTGTGTGTCAATTCCTTGAATCTCCATTTATTGTGGGGGATTGTTGGGAAATATGAAGAATTAAATGTGAATTTTTGAGTTAAATTACGGTGAGATCCGTTGATAGAATCAATTGGATAATGGTTGGAGTGTGTTCTCCTTTTATTCGGGATGTACGTGATATTTTCACATGTTCAATTCCAACTTCGAATGAATGAGATATTCAAGTCTAAAGTTTGCCTAAGCCAAAAGGAGATTAAAGATAGCTAAAAGCATTTAGTTCCACATTAGTCATGGGCTAGGTGCCAACACGCATAGTGAAGCTAACGCTTGCGGCGAAACTAGTGTATGAACGCCTACTAACACATACAGCAAAGCTAGCGTATAAACGCTTTGCTAACACACACAGTGAAGCCACGCTCGTGGCGAAGCAAGACGCATGCGGCGTAGCTAGCATATGAATGCATACTAACGCACGCGGCGATGCCACACTCGCTACGGAGCTAGCGTAAAAAGCACTAAGCGCTTAGCTCGCCCACCAGGCGGAACTAATAAAACCTGAAAGTTAAGTGCGAAAGCTAAGGTAAATCCCGAAGGCTAATGGAAAGCTCAGAGGCTACACAAATACAAACCCTCACCTACACAAAGACAAGCCCTCGCCTACACAAATATAAGCACTCTCCTACATAGACAAACACTCACATAAACCAATAACAAGCACACACATGAAGCACTCACAAAACATGTAACAAACACTCACATAAGAAAATATCAAGCACCCGCATAAACATATAACGAGCACTCGCCTAGAAGATACCCGGGACGCAGTGGATGATGGCGGAGCTTCGGCGGATCTAGCGCGTAACGCGATAAAAAAGGAGAGAGAATGAGAGAGAGAGAGATAGAGAGAGAAATGAGAGAGAGCGGTAGAAAGAGATAGAGAGAGAAGAGAGTTTCAGAGAGAGAGAAAAGAATGCGAGAGAAAGAAAGAGAGAGATATAATCGAGAGAGAAGAGAAGAGAACAGAATAAAGAGGAAGAGAAGACAGAGAGAGAAAAGAACAGAGAGAGAAGATAGAGACAGAGAAGAAAATAGAGAGAGGGAGAAGATAAAGAGAAGGGAATAGAGAGAGAAGAGACAGACAGAGAGAGAAGAGAACAAAGAGAGAAGACAAAAAGAGAGGAGAAGATAGAGAGAGAAAGAAAGAAGAGACAGGGAGAAAGAAAATGAAAGAGAGAGAAAAAATTGAGAGAGGGAGGGAGGACTGAGTTGGTCGGCGGGCAGGTGGCCATGAGGGTGGCTCGATCAGAAGAGGCCCAGCCTGGGCCACATCTGGAGGAGGAGAGGAAGTCGGGTTGTGGTGGTGGTGTTGGGGGCTATGGGAGGGGAGGAGAGGAGAGGAGAGCGGGTGAGAGTGAAAGTGAGATATAGAAGAAGAGAAAAGGAGATGGAGTAAGAAATGGAGTGAGAGGGAGGTGGTGGTTAGCGGGGCTATGGGTGGCCAGCCAGAGGAGGAGGGCAGCGCACAGGGGGTTGCGGAGGTGGTGCCGGTGGTGGATGGCCGACCAAGGAGAGGGTGAGGAGATAGAGAAGGAGGGAGAAAGAGTTTGAGATGGTGGAGAGTGGGAGGTGGTGAAGTGGCCGGCCAAGAGAAGAGAAAAGGGGGTTTGTCGTGGTGGCTGTGCACGTAGGGTTGGCCAGAGCTAGGGCTGGCGGCTGAGCTAAGGGAGGAGATAGAGAGTGAGAGGGTGAGGACAGTGAGAGAATGTGAGAGATGGAGAGTAGGAGGGAGATAAAAGAGAGAGATGGAGTAAGATGAAGAGAGAGGGGATTAAGTAAGATAGTGATGAGGGGCAGGGGATGGGAGGTAATGGGAGGGGGTTGTTGGCCATGTGGGGAGGAGTGGGATGCAGGTGGAAGAAAGAAAAGGAAAGAAGAAAGGAAGAAAAGGAAAAATAAAGGAAAAGAAAAAAGAAAAAGAAAAAGAAGAAAAGGAAAAGGAGAAAAATAATAACAAAATTAATAATAATAAAAATAAATAAAATAGAAAAATAGGCCGGGCTCAGGATCCAGGGTTCAGCCTAGCTCAAGTCCGGGTCTTGGGATGGGCTCGGGTATATCGAATACTGATCAAAATTAAAAATAAATGAGGGAAAAAATAGAATAATACGGGCAAAAGACTGGGACATGTATCTGGCCGGGATCGGGGTGTTATAAGTAATAAGAATGGTAAGATTTCAAGAAGACATTTCGAATTACCTTTAACAGTCCAGAGTGACTGTCAGATATAAATGTGTACACCCAATCTCCAGATACAATTGCCTTGAGGTGTTATGCGAACCAATCCCAATTTTCATCAAACAACAGCCATAGCAAGTAGGAAAAAATTGCAGGCAGAAAAAAGCTAAAATGTTATTAAATTATTAATTGGACTAACATATTTCTCATTATTTATTAGGACTACGACCATAGTCATAGTCCTCACAAGGGGTATTATATCACAGTATTTATTAAGACTACGATCATAGTCGCATTCCTCGCAAGGATACTATATCACAGTATTTATTAGGACTACGATTATAATCGCAATCCTCGCAAGGAGTACTATATCACAATATTTATTAAGACTACAACCATAATCATAATCCTCGAAAGCAGTACTATATCACAATATTTATTAGGACTACGATCATAATTGCAATCCTTTCAATATACCTATTACTCAGTCATTATGCAAACTGAACCCATGATCGCAGAATTTGAAAATGCAATGTAAATAACACATATAAGAAGGTATTGGTGAAAAAAAAACCATTATTGTCATTCTTTTTAGTCGCAGCCAGTATATAACCTTAGTGTCTAGTCGTCAGAAACATCCCATCTAAAAAAATGACATGTCAACAATGACTAAATCCGAAAATACAACTACCAAAAGATACAAACAAGCACATGAACTTTTGTGTGCCAGGGTGTTTTTGTAGCACAACATAACTGTTTGGTTGCTCTCCACCAACTGATTCATGTAAGAATACAAGTTATGGTAAGATATCGAGTCTTCGCCGTATGTATCTTTCATAGCCTTTTGCTTCCCGGAATATTCATAATAATAACTTAACTCTATACCGTAGTCATACTTAAATTTACGCCTAATATCATTCAGTTTTGATGAAGGTTGGTCTTGAACATCTTGAAGAATCACACTTTTCATTAAATTACTCACTTTTTCTCTTGTTTTTACAAGGAGCACCATAAGTGTGATGCAAGTTCATCTTGCTTATCATAGAAAAAATCATCCATTCTCAGCTTCTAAGAAGCATGAATCCTCTAATTGCAACCCTTTTCTTTCTTATGAATGTATTTTACAATAACTCTAACTTTCTCATTATGTACAAAATTATATTTGTAATCTGTCTCAAGGGAGTACAATAGAAGCTTCTCCCGAAACTCACTGGTTCCACCTTTGAAAATCTGCCCCACCTCCTTGAATAAATGGCACCATGTACTACCTTTCAACATTTTTAAACTCTCTCCAATTTGATCATCAGCACAGGACGTAATGCTACTACTGAATTCATTATTATTAGCACTTACACTTCGACTTACTTCATTCAGTCTCACATACTTCAGTCAGTCTCACACAGATATCAACTGTTGGGCGCATCTTGGCCCAATAATAAGTAGTAAGAGATTACAAATCTTAATCAGTTTCAATCACATGACATTTGTACTCATCTATGTAGGATAGTTTAATGGACAATGCACTGAAAATCTCCAATCTATCACACACTAATTTTTTCTGCCCATTTACGTGGAATTCATGCAGACGCGTTGTACAATAGAGTCACCACCATACGAAAGAATAACAAGAATACCAATATTTGCATCTTATAAAAATAAAAATTCAAGTTTAGTACAACTAAAAGCACATATTGCGGGTACACATGCATATAAAAAAAATGTGATTATGAGGATTGCGCTCATGGTCACAGTCCTTATAAACACAAACATTTTGTGTGTGTTTTACAGAGGATCGCGACTCTGATCACAGTCTTCATAAACACACCTTTGTATGTTTTACTGAGGATTGCGATTCAGGACGACTCTGATCATAGTCTTCATAAACACACATTTTGTATGTTTTACTGAGGACTGCGATTCAGGACTGCGATCAGAATCGCAATCCTCAGTAAAATACACACAAGATATGTGTTTTTACTAAGGATTGTGACTCTAATCGTAATCCTCATAAATACAACCTTATGTGTGTGTTTTTGAAGAATACAATCGTATCGCAATCCTCAGTAAAAATAAGATTAGATCTAAATAACCAAATTGATAGAGTTTAATAAAGATCACAACACAAAATTGACCCTAAACACCAAAAATCGATGAAACGATCACAGATCTTCACAAATAACAAAGAAAAAAACAAAAAAAAGAGAAAAGAAAATTATCTTCACCCGGTTTGAAAAGGACGCCATGCTAAAGGGAAGAGACTAAAAGATCTGCGTGATATTGATGAAGATCGGATCGATGAAGATGAAGAACAATAATAAATCAAAGAAAATAGTACCAACGAATAATCTATTGCAAAGTTGAAGATGAAAATCAACGAGAAGAGAGTCTAAATATGAAGAAGGATAAAAAAAGAACTTTAAAAATAGATCTGATAGCGGTTACTTTTGCTAACGTGGATGAGGTTGTAGCGAATAAAAATATGGCGATAAGTTTTTTCCTAACTATGATGCAAAGTAGGTGGTTGTAGCAAAGTGTTCATTTATTTTTATTATATTTGACGAGTTAGGGAAGGATTAAGTTTTTGACCCTTGTTTCAATTTTTATGTTTGACAGGTTAAGGAAGGGATAAACTCGCTTAACCTATCATTTAACCCTTAGGCGGCTCAAAGACTCAAAACCAAAGAGTAAAATAAATTCAAGTTTCCACTAAACAACTCTTGATATTATTGTGCCAATTGGTCTCTTTGAAGTCATTATGTCAATCGTTCTAATTTTCAAATTGCAAAATGAAGAGCCATATCAAAAAGTGAATACTGAATAGATATGTTATAAGAGATGCAATAACTTGCGGTATTTAGTCAATTTTTTTCCATCATTTTTGAAAGAACAAGATACTTCTTTTTAGAACAAGCTGGAAATTACCCTCAAACCTAATACATACACACACACCCCTTCACAAATGTCCACACCCGAGGGGATTCAAACCACTTACATCTGGAGAGCAAATCCAGGGTTGACAAGTGGGCCAACTTCGGGGGACGAAAGAACAAGATATTGTAATCACCTAGAGGAGGGTGAATAGATGGTGTGTTAATCAAATGTGAAAATTAAAAACTAATTAACAATTCTACACAAATAAAAGCAATTAAATAATCCCAAGCATGTATATCAATTGAGCACAAAAAATATCAAGTATGTAATAATATAAACAATATAAACATACAAGATATAATCAAGAATGAGCAAGAAAGAGAAGAGGAATGACAAACACAGGAGATTTGTTTTGAGGTTTGAGCGGCTTGCTCAACAGACCCGCCTTTACCGCAATGAAGGATTTTCACTAGCTCTATCCTGCACGATCAATCAGTGCCGCAACACCTACAAGTTTCCTCAAGAGCTCTTGGACCCGCAAGTTCTCAATCATTCCCGCAAGAACAACAACACATGAACCCGCAAACTCGTTAGAGACCGCAACCTCTAGCAACACTTAATACAAAAAAGAACAAGTGATCAAAGACTCTTGATCACAAACAAACGCTCTCACACAATTCAACTTATAAAATATATAAGAGCTGAAAGTTCAAGTGTGAGTGAGAGAAAACTAGAGATAAGAAGTGAAGATAACTCAAGGAAACTCTTTTAAAAAAAAACTCTCTTAAAGGTAAGGAATTGAGGCACCAAAACTTGTAAAAAATTGTGTGAAAGATGAGATTTTAGCTCTTGAAAAACTGGTTGCAAAAACTCAATCAAAACACAATTTATAGGCCTAAACCAAAAACTAGCCGTTAGGAAAAAACTGTGCCAGAAATGACCTAGGCAATCAACCACCCAATGACTATAAATTTAGCCGTTGGGGCCTATAGATTGACCGCCCAGTCGACCGATGTGAGAACAAATTTTGTTCTCGCAGAAGTCAGTCGACCATTCGGTCTACCGACCGAGAGCATATTTGCTCTCTGGTAACGCGCGGTCGACCAACCTTAGAGAATAAGTTTGCTCTCGGGGCATTGATTGACCACCTCGTCGGCCGTGTGCACAAGCCAGTTGGCTTGTGACACATCCGATCGACAGCCCTAAGGCCAAAAACCTATTTGTTTATTTTTAAAATCTTTTTAAAACCAAAGTATTTCTATAAAATCTACAAACATAGTTCATATAAATAATTTAGAGTACAAATATGTGTGATCAATAATCAACATATATTATAAACATGTGAATTTCTTTTTGAGATATCAAAATACAATTTTGAAAACCAAACTATATTTAAAATTATTTTTTCCCAAAAACTAAACTTTAACCTTGAACAAGTTAAATCCAATTTGTATAAATATAAAAACAAGTTTCTCAAATTTTATTGAAACACATATGTGTATTGATAAATTCCAATGCACATATCAAACAATTAAAACTTGTTTTTGAGAATTTCTTCTCATAAAATAAACTTTTGATAAAAATCAATTCTATCATTCATCAAAATAAATTTCTTTAATCAAATAGAGCTCTAATATGTATGAATAAATTTACAAACTATACAACTCATTTTTTTGAGATATAAATTATATAAAGCTCATTTTGTTTCTAAAACAAACTCTTGAAAACTAAATCGCAAATTCTATACTCAATGAAAATCAATATAGAAAACTTTTGTGTGTGAGCATAAGCTTAAAGAATCAAATCTAATCTAAACTTCAACTTCATAAACTTCTAAACCCTTATAAGCTCTTTTACAAACTTCAACTCTTCTTTTCTTAATCATTTTCTTCTAGACTTGATCAAACTTGATTCTTTTGAGTTAGACTCCTTCTTGAGTACCGATGTCTTGTTTATGCTTGAGCTCTTGAATCAACACGTGTTAACTTCAAACTTTGACTTTGAGTTTATTGATGAAGCTAAACATCAAATTAAGATCTTGATTAAGCATGTAAACTTAAACATCATAAGATCATTAGTACTAAACTACATGAGTTAATCATCATCAAACTAAAGTAATGAGCTTTTGGGCTAACAAATACTTCTAAATTAAAACATATATTTATCTCAATTTTAAGGAAGCCATTTCCTCATCTCTGTGATAAATACGTCTATGTCTCTTTGTAAAAGTAGAAGTTTGAGAAAATGAGATTAGAAGAACCTAAATCGTATTATACATTCATTTCTTATAAGTGGTTTTTATTTGGATCTCTCTATTTGAAATTGTGTAGGATAACTTCAACAAAAACAGAAAACACGCTGTTGCGAGTTGTTATGCAACACTGTAAGACCTAACACACTAAAAAACAAGTAGGAATAGATTATAGACGTGTCAAGTTCAAATCATGTAACCAAACGGAAAAGACTAAAAACATCATTTAATCAAAATATCTAAAAAAAAAACCTTAAGTAATTACCAAAATACATCAGTCGATGTCAGATTCATAATGTTATCGAATTTAGCTGGAGTCCATGTCACACCATATATATAGGAATCAATCTAACCTATTTTCACCACAAAAAAAAAAAGCAAAGTGATGCTTAGTGCCTATTTCATCACCGTACTCCTAGTCAAATTCACACAACATTATGACTCGTTTGGTTTGATGGAAGTGGAGGAAAAGTGTGAATGAGAAATGAGGATGAAAAATATGAAAGTGTAGAAGAAATTGAGATTTGTGCAATTTTTTATTTTCGGTGTTTAGTTGTAATGTTAAAGTGTAAGTGAAAAAATATATTGTTTTTTCGATGCTTGGCTAGTAATGTGGAAGTGGAAGTGGGAATGACCACAAAGTTGATCATAAAATAATATTAAATTAAATATTAATTCTGAAATAATATTCTCGACCGTAATTGGACGACAAGTGAGTTTACATGCTATCAAAATTTAATGCTTTAAGATACAACTATTATAAGTGAGATTCACATGACCACAAAATTAACATAGCATCCTAAAAGTGAAAAAATGGCACTGTAAAAGAGATGTGTAAAAGAAAAAAAAGAAAAGAAAAAGGGTTTTCTTATTTCTTATTTTCGGTTCAAAATAAATAAGAAAGTAGGAAATGAGTTTTTTCACTTTTCATTTTCCTCTCACTTTCATGAATCCAAATGCCCGTGGGGACATTATATAGAGAAACATTAAGATATAGAGTTAAACAAACATCCAAAGATTAGGGACACCCAAGATTAAGGAATTAATTAAAAATTTGAGATTTACTTTATCACCTCTTTATGATCTTTTGTCTGGCTGCTAAATAGTGGGAGCAAGGCGGATCCATATACAGGGCCTGTTTGTTTTATTGCCAGTGACTACAAGTCGTAAGTCGTAAAATGAGAATAGAAAAGTGAACTGTATTAGGGAAAATATATTATGTTTTATGGTGTTTGGTTGTAAAAATGAAAGTGTAAAGTGAGAAGTATATTGTATTTTATGGTGTTTGGTTGATAAAGTGAAAGTGTAAATGAGAAGTATATTGTGTTTTACGGTGTTTGGTTGGTAATGTAAAAGTGTAAGTGCAAAATTGACCACAAAATTATATAGCAGTGATTTAAATATTATAAATATTATTAAATTAAATCAACTATTGAAATTAAATTGTATTAATAGATTTGAGATAAAATATTAATATTTTAATTTTATTTATAACAATAATATTAATAAAATATTAGTATAATTAGTTAAATATTATTAAAATATTAACTAATAAATAATAATTAAATTTTAGAAAATCTAAAGAACATTAAAAAAATTTTAAGAATACTAATAAAACATAAATATATAAAAATCTTAATAAAAATAATAAAATATAGTTATAATATTATAATATTTTAAAATTCTTAGAAATTGTTATAATACTAAATTTATTATAATATTATTGTAATATTATAAAAATATAAAAATTAACAAAGTAAAATATAATTATAATTTTAATAATAAACTATTATTAGAATATTATTATAATGAATTATTATTATATATTAACATAATATAAATATTAAGATAATAATAAAGTATATTATAATATTAATAAATTAATTATGTACATTAGAAAATTAATAAATTAAATATATAGTAATTTTATATTAAAGCATAATATTGTTATATTAATAAAAATTAAATCTAAATAAATATTAAAAAAGGGGTATAAATATTAATAAAATAATAAAGTACTAATAATAATATTAAATTAAAATAATTAAATATTAAATATTAAAACAATATTAAAAATAATAAAAAAACTAAAGGTTAAAAATTTAAAATAATTAAATAATTAAATAAGAAATTAAACACTATTAAAAATATTTTAAAATATTAAAATTTAATAATCTTAAACTATATATCGATTATTAAGTAACTGTTTTGGACTGCAAGTGTACTACAAGTAAGATTTAATGACCACAAAATTAACTGTAGCAACTGCAAGTAGGAAAATGTGGGTGTAAATGTGAGATTTACATGACCACAAAATTAACTGTAGCAACTACAACTGAGAAAATGAAAGTTGCACTTTACAAGTTGTTTTCAGCGAAACAAATAACGAAAAATGAAAAAGAAGTTTTATCACTTACGACTTGTAGCGAAACAAACACGCCCAAAGTCCAGTATGAGCGAACATCCACATTGAATTTTGTAAAATAAAGAAATAGTTCATAAAATATATTATTTTTTTATATAATTTTTTCTTTTTAATTATTTTTATTAATATAAAATATTTTTTGAGCTCTAATTCAAATGATAACTTATAAGTCTAAATTAATATAGCTCAAGAGTTTAAAACTTAATAAGTGTAACATTA
>JAVJIF010014659.1:0-89929 GCA_038442645.1 Agave tequilana
AAAGTATTACGTGCATAGAGAGCTTGGCTAGACATATGTATAAGTTGAGACTGGAAGAAAAAGAGGAATTGACTTGCATATTGTTAATTGAGATGTAACTTCTTTGATTTAACATACAATTAAGTAAGACCTAACAATCAACTATTCCTTAAATATCTTTGGTATGATGTAACTAATATGGTCACAACTAAGATTTATATATATTAGCAATTATCTTCACTATTCATGGATTGAGTTAAACTCTAAAACTGTTTAGATTTTCGCTAATACCGATCTTGATACTACTGGTCCTACCATTCTGATTTTCTAACTTTTGATATCACACCATGAAAATCTTTCTTTTTTAATTAATGTCCATACATATTTTATCAATTAAATAATATTTATAATTCATCATAAATTCCATGTTCTCTCACCTATTAGTCTATTATCAGTATAATTAGTATTGACTGTTAACTTGTCCAATATACAATTAATTAAAATTGATAGAACTATTGGTCTGCACAAGTAACTTCCGGCGTTTCATGATTCTTCCACTGACTATTTGCCGATAGATATCCTATTTAGATTCCAATATACTAAGCCATGGAAGGGTTTATGTATTAGGACGAATATATCTTTTGAAGTCCATAACATAATGATTCTCTATTTGTCAGTAGGTACAAATGTTCTTTTAAGTTTGAGGATAATTTATCAACATACCGAGTATATATAGGCAGAACACTGTTTATGAGATTTTATTATAAAGAGTCAATACTTTAACTAACAATTACAATATACCCACGCTCATAACATGCATTTCTAGAAGGAATGTGTTCAGTTCTAGGCTTAGGTCAACATGCCTCTCTATTTATAAATTTCACATAGACCCTCTTAAACAGTAATTCGTCGGCTCTGTCCTTCCTAACAATCGACGATGTTTTTATCATATCTCTTATTTTTTACATAAGAATAAGATACGAAAACTTTTACTGAAAATTAGACTTAATTATCTTTTTAACGGAATATTACATGATCTATTTAATTCACACAAATAGTCCTGAATAAATAGAAATCTATCAGCTACTCAAAATTTTACAACTCAGTAATTTCGACTAGTTTGTCATATGTCAGCAATAATTTCTAGTACTGACGTTCAATTGGGAAACCACAGAGCTATTGGAAAGTACACTCGATTATCTTTCCAACGGTATATTACATAACTTGTTTTATTTCAAATATACATACGGAAGGAATCCTAACTTTCAGATTTCATATTTTGCCAGACGTCAACAGATTTATACAATCATTTCAAAAGTGTTTCAAATTAAGAAATTCTCAATTTCTCCTTTAACCTCTTTACCTAAATTAAATCTTAAGTAAGCTACGATCTTAAATATTTATAAATTTTAATCATAGGTAAATTTCACATAAACATTTATATTTCTAGCATATAATTGATCTATCACATCCTCTCCTTAATCCACATTCAACCTCATAGTTTAATCATACCATAAAAAAAATTCATCTAACTAACATCACATAAACAAGATTTTGATTAGGTTTCATTATGGAAGAATAGCAAGGGATTCAACCACCATAAGTGTAAGAGCCTTCAAAAATCTCAATCTACACTAATGGATTGGGAGGGGTTTATAAAGCCTGATCTTACTCATAAATCTTTCAAAGGTTGGATTCAAATCAAGAAAGAACAGCAAAGATCAAGATTTAATCTCTCCTAACACCCAATTTAAAGTATCACCACCATCAAATTAAGATATGGTATAGAAAATTTAAAGTTTGAGACTAAAACAAAATATGAAAATTGAAGGTACTCCCTCACCTCCACTATTCGACGTCTAGCCGCCCTGCCACCACGGTGCCTGGTCAGCTGCGCCTGGCTGACCGGCTGTCGCCGCTGCCGCCTCTGGTGCGGCAGCAGGCTACTGCCGCACCACCAGAGAAGGGAGGAGAGAGAGGAGTAGGGAGGGAGATTATGAGAGGGAGATTGAGAAGGGATCAAATTTTGGGGTTTCTAGAACTTTAGCCATTGCGAAATCTCCTCTAGGGAGAGGATGAAGAAGATGAACTCTCATTTGGAATTTTTCTTGGTCAAAGTGAATGACCAAGTTTTCGACAATGACGGGCTCACGACTCCGACCGTTGCATTGTGGCATTCTCTCCTTGTTGCGAAAGAAGACTGAATTCCCAGCGGAGTCGCTATCTTGTTTTTCATTGAAAATTGATTCAGAAAAACTTACAAAAAAAGGGTCGCGGAGCAAAATTATAAGTAATTTAAAAGATTACAAATAAATCTCCTCTGAGATTTCTGAGAAAGTATGCTTATAGGAATCTGATCAGTGCGCGATCACTTTATCCCTTTGACGATGCAATCGATCAGACGATCAAGCTGCCTCCAAATAGGATTCCCTTCTCGCTTGGTTTTGGGAATAGAGTATTTGAAAGTAGGAGAATAAGAGAACACTCTCTAGAATTTCTGATTGAATTTCTCTTTCTCTAGACTGTTAGCCCTTTCTTTTTATCCGTGCCTCTCTGCTCTTCTCCCTTGGCTCCGCAAGGGACTATTTATAATAAAAATGGGGTGTAACCGCCTCCTTGAATTCAGCAAGGCTGAATCAGTCTTTAACTTCGCGTGAGGCTACAAATGGCCTTGCCGCGAAGCTACTTGCGAGCTTCCAGTGAAGTTAGAGGGTTCGTGCGAACGCCATCCTGCCGGTGTGGCTTAATTGTCTCCACTTAAAGTGGCATTAATCTCACTAAATTAGTGGGGTTCACCCTCCATATAAAACAGTCAATTGATGACCGGATAAAGATCGCTGCGGAGCTAAGTCATGCGAAGTTAGGCTTTAGTTTAGCGCTTCAGCGAAGTTACCTTCATAGTCTCCTGCGAAGGTAAGACTTAGCTTATAGCCTTGGGCGAAGTTACCTTCAAGGCTTGGCGCGAAGTTAAGATTCAGCTCATGGCGGAGCTACGACTTAGTTCATAGCGGAGCTATGACTCAACTCATAGCGGAGCTGCACCCTTTTTTTTTTTCTTCTAGCGAAGTTTGGGATAAAGCTTGGATTAGCCTCTAGCGGGGCTAAATGGGAAGCTTCAAGAGAAGCTAATAGTTGGCCTCAAAGCGAGGTTACAAAGAGAGCTTCAGACGAAGTTGTAAGTTAGCTCCATATAGAGTCATGGAGGGCTTTAAAGCGAGGCCAGAGGCTATCCCCTTGGATTCATGCAAGGCTAAGTGTTGAGTTAACTTAGTCTCTCAGGCCTGCTTGGCTCTCTTCAAAGACAACTTTGGCTTACTGTCTGCTTCACAGGATCAGTAAGGTCCAAGTAGATACCTTATCCCTGGTCGTCAGCTTGTCTTCTACTTATCTTTTATAAATGTCGATAAGTTAGACATCGTTCAGACCGGTTGAAGATAAATGTGAGAGTTTTATCTTTTTAGAGTGTCAACAAGACCCCCTTCAAAGTTTTCATAAATCTGCAATGGAATGATTCAGATTTCGAAATACTTTGAACTGCTTTGGTTGATGATCAATGGTGCATTATGGTTGAGTTCAACTTCGCCTTTAGCCCTGCTTTCGGGCTGGAATAGTTTCGCCGAGGAATTGTATTCATTTGCTCCCGTGTAGCTTCGCATTTGAGCTTCCTGAAATAGCTTCGCTTTCAAACAGCGCTAGTCTTGTGCTTGCTGTGATGGAACGATGTTCCATTCTCCAAGGCTAACTGCTTTTGTGAATTACGAGAGGGATTGCTCCCTCTTTCAAGGTTTGAATAACTTCACGTGCATTCACGAGGGAGATTAAACCCTTTTTTGAAGTTCAATGAACTTCGTGTGTATTCACGAGGGGGACTATTCCCTTTCTCGAGGCTAAGCATTTATATGCTTTAGCTTCGCTCGTGCTTCTAAGCTTGAAGTGGCAGCAGCGTGGTCAGGCCATGAGGCCTATAAATAGGACTCTTGTAGTCATTCTTAGAGAAACATACTTTTGAAAAGTTTGTTCATGATATCTACCCACTGCTCAGGCAAGGAGACTGAGGTCCCTGAAGTAGTTGGGACTCTCACTCTGGTTATTATCTGAACAGGAGCTGGTGAGCCTCGATCATTCAGTGACTTTAGGGAGTTTATCTCCCTTAATTTTCTTAGCTTTACCAGCTATTTCAGGATTGAATTCCCTTGGACTTTGTATTGGGCTGATCTTTGAGAAGGGTTTCAGCCCTTTTTTAAGATTCCTGGCGAAGCTAATATTCTTGCCTGATCAGGCAAAGGATTTTTCTAGGCGAAGCTCCTGCCTTGACCTGCTAAATCTGCATATAGGCGAGGGTTAGGCCTCACCTTTTCTAGACCAGTTGTAGCTTCGCCATACAAGCGAGGCTAGGACTTGGCCTTTTCGAGGTTGAGTCAGTCTTGCCATATAGGCGGGGCTAAGTTTGTGCCCTTCTGGGCCAGTCTAGCCTTGCCATATAGGCGAGGCTAGGACTTATCTCTTTTTAAGGACCGTCTAGCCTAACCGTCTAGGCGGAGCTGAGACCTGGCTTCTGCTAGGCTGGTCTAACGTTACCGTACAAGCGAGGCTATTCTCTACTTATCTGAAGTCATCCTCAGGGCTGAATCTGGATTAGCTTTGCAAAACTTTGACTCATCCTCCTTCTTTTTTATTTAATGCTAACTCATTTCCTGTTTGCATTGCAGTATACTGTGCTCCCAATTCTTTCGACCTAATGAAGGAGAATAAAAACTTGCCCTTTGATTTTTAAGTTGAAGCTTTGATTATAAGCAGGAAGAACATACTGGAGCGACTGATGCGCATTTTGAGAAGAGACCGGCAGTCGCTTTTCCGAGATGATCCACTTCGGGAAGGCGGACGTCACCAGTAAGGTCTCGGATCCTTCCTTTACCAATTTTGATAAAGGGAGATTCAGTTTTCTCGTGGCAACCAATCCCTTGCCAATTTTGATAAAAAAGATCCAGCTCCTTGGTGGCAAAATCTGCCATTAAGAGAAGGATTACGACCTTGTGAAGGAGGAAGACCTTTCGTGTCCAGTTGGTCTGGTGGTCTTGGAATGACTTATCACCTCGAAAGTAGATAAGACAACTTGTATGCTTTTGGAGCAAGGAGTCTGTTGTATGAAAGATAATTTTGATGTATTATCAATGTATCTTCCCTTTTGAATCAATAAAATTTTACTTTTTGCTGGTTTACTTTGTTCCGTGTCTTTCACTTTGAACTTCGAAAGAAACTGGAATAGACTGGCTTAGGTTGAGAAAAATCCATCTAGTGCAGCCGTACACTAAGTGATCCCACTTGATTTTCTCCATAGGCATTTTCTAAAAGAAGGAAAGAAAAGCTCTTGGCGGAGCTAAGCTTCCAGCGAAGCTAAAGATGGGTTTCCAACTAAGTCAGAAACGAGCTCTCAGCAGAGCTAGCACAAAATTTCCCGCGAAGCTAAAGATGAACTCTCAGCGGAGCTACCGCTCAGCTTTCAGCGAAGTTAACCAAGCGTCGTGCGAAATCAGTACTGAACTCATAGCGGAGCTAGCCCTCGGCAGAGTTAAAGTAAAGCTTCTCAGAGAAGGCGCTTGGGCGCCGTTTCAAATTAATTTGAAACGACCGCCTCCGCTCCTTTTGAGGAGGCGAAGCTAGACAATTTCATGTCTATAAAAGCCCGATGGGCTGAAGGAGAGAAATAACTTCTCTTAAAAACACTTCGAATTTTCAGAGAATAATTTTTTTCTTTTTCTTCTCCTTCGTTCAGATTTTTCAGAACTTCTCAGTTCTTCATGGCCCCCAAATGACACGCAGGCAAAGAGGCAATGACCTTTGCTACAGAGGCGCCATCTCCTCCTCCGATCATCGAACGCCCTATAGCGGGTAGGGAGTTTTCCCTCAAAGATCTTCATCTCTTTCTGAAGCCATCGACTGATTATTTCATGGTGAATCCAGAGTGATTTACTATGATCCAGTGATCCCAGGGAATAATGCTCCCTTAATTTAATCCCACCGAATTTTTAGGAGATTTAGTTCCCCTTTAATTTCGCGACTTGAAATTTAGAAACCAAATGGTTTCTTTTCCAAGCTTCTATGCGAAGCTAGCCCTTAGGGCGGTTCACATTCTGTCAAATGATAGGATGCAAAGCTAGCTCTAAAAGCGTAGCTAGAATGAGAACTTTAAAGTCCTTTGAGTAAATTTTAGGTACAAGTGCCTTTTCAGCGAAGTTAGCCCTTAGGGCTTTTTGCATTCTGTTTAGCGTCAAAACGCGAAGATAAGCTTCTAGAGCGAAGCTATTTTCTGCACTCAGCCTCTGTGCGGAGTGCGAAGTTGGGCTTCAGGGCGAAGCTAATGCTAGGCTAGCTTCGTTCAGAGAGCAAAGCTATGCCTTAGTAATTTTCTTTTACTTTAGCTTTCCTTTTTTCTAGCTAATGAACTAATATAGTTTCTTTTCTTCCTTTGCAGTGCATTATACCCCTGGGCCTCTGAACAACCTTTTAGGGCCGGCTAGGGGTTTGGATGGCAACATCAGCCTACAATTCCAGGGGCAATCTTCGTTGTTCAGTGAGCGGAGCACTCCTGGCCGTGACGCCCTGATCCACACCGGAGATCAGCGTACCATGAGAAGTATACTGACTACTGTTCCCCTCGAGGATTGTGACCGAAAGATTTACCGGAAGCCAGACTTCATGTTTGGGGATTCAGCGCCTAACACCAATCATCAGCTGCTGGCCAAGGAAGGGTAGTGGATCTTCAATCTGAATGGCGAGAAGTATTACCTCCCATCGAGCAAGTGTCATTTCCCGCTATCCTTCCTCCAATGCGTGACGAGGCCTCGGAAGATGAAATGGCAGGTTACTCGGACCACTGACTCAGTCCATGTGGGCATCTTGATAGCTGCTTCTCCTGGCTATTCAAGGGCAGGTCCCCCTCGCTGCATACTGGGTCTTCACCCTGGAAACGTTCTCAAGGACATTCCGATAGGGAAAAATCCGACCATGGCTCAAACTTTTAGAAATCAGTTCTTTAGGGTCAATGGCAACTATCCAGCAACTGATTTTAGGACCCCAGGCTGGATTCATCCTCCCAAGGCCTGGTGGAGGGATTTGACCCTTTATGTCTTGGCCCATTTCGAGGAGGATTTGGAGAGGCTGGGACTCTATGAGGCTGTCAGAGCAACTTGCTATGGCATTCAGATGAGCGTAGCAAACTTCTACGCCATCTTCGAGTTATACTTGTAGGATCTCAAAATAATGTCAACACAATACTCAAAAAAAGATAATTAGCTTTAAATAAAATAACTTACAGGAAAGAAAATAAATCTCAGAAAATGCAAACGTAAATACAAGAGATTTTATCCTGGTTTGGTCATTTTGACCTACATCCAGTCCCCAACCAACCCGCTTGAGATTTTTCTTATCCTTGATTTTGTACACCCAAAACCAACACCTTGTACACCACTTGACAAACAACCTTTGTCAAATCCGTATAACTCTTCTCTACACCAAGAAGAAAATTCCTTGTACACCTCTTCTCAACACCAAGAAGATAACCTTGTACAACTTCTTTCTTTGAGTGATTACAAAATAACCTATAAGCCTTGAGAATTTGTGTGTGATCGTGAAAAAGAGCTCTTATAAGTGGACTCTCAGAATTCTTCACTAGAGGATTAAAATTTGTGTGAAGAACAGAAAGTGAAAATTAGTTTTCTGAAAACAGAATATTTCCAACGAGTTTGGACAGAAAACTAATCATATGAATTGGTGTATTTTGCCTAGGACAACATCCCTATTTATAGCTGAAATCTATTATCAGTTAGGGCAGTTATCAAGACAAATTTGAATATTAAAACATTGGATAAACACCAGAATTCAATAACTGTTTAACAGTTGAAAGTTGTTATAAGTCGACTAGGGGATGGAGGTTAGTCGACTAGGGGAACAAGATTTGCCTGGGTTAGTCGACTAGAGTAGGAAGCAAGTCGACTACATAAAAGCTGATACAGATATGCAAGCCTCTGAAACTGCTATTAGTCGACCAGCAGAAAATATAAGTCGATTACATCATGTATTAGTCTACTAGTAAAGTTGATAAGTCAACTATAGCTGTTAATAGTCAAGAAACAGAAAGTTGATATCTTTTCAGGACAAGGCTTAATCGACTATAGGACTTTGATAAGTCGACCATACTTTGGATTAGTCGACTATAAAGAGGGTCAAGTCGACTAAGCTATTTATGTGTGTGTGTTTCAAGGCTTTTAACATTCTATATAAAATACACAAAATAGCCAAATTATATATGTTATCATCAAAACAAGTTCCAACATTCTCCCCTTTTTGATGATGACAATGTGTGTATTCATAAGCTCCCTTTGGAGAAACTTCCCCTGCAGAAAATAGGTTATAACAAATATATATAGCAAGTGTTCTTCCCATGCATCATAGCATACATATGATATATTTTTAAATGTTAGAAATAACTTATATCATCAGGGATTCTCTTTTCTTTGTATGGTACCTATAAGATAAAATATTGTTAATGGTACCAATCATATCATGATCAAAATATTAACCTTTAGGAATTCAAACCCAATTTGAATTTGGTTTCCATCTGTTAGTATAAACATAATTGCATCAATTACATATATCATGTACATATGATGTTATATAAGTATTTTTGTCCATATTATTTAGATTTTTAGGAATCTAAATATATTTATACTTAGATTTCATGGTCTTTTTAACAAAAAAATTATCATTATTCTTTTTGTAGACATATGTAGTTCTTTCAATATTATTTTTTGAACAACCAAGACCAATATGCTTATCTTTTGAAAATCCAAGTCCAAAATGATTATATGAAACCTTTTGATATGACAATATATTATTTAAATTTTCTTTTCCTTTATTAAACTTTGTCACTTTATTCAAAAGTTATTCATATTTATCTTTGAAACTTGTCATGTCTTTATCTAAAACAGAAATTCTTTCATTTAAAAAATAATTCTTTTTTAAGCAAATGATTTTCTTTTAAGAAATTCTCATTATCCTTTTTCAATGAAAAAATAACTTTTTCAAAGTCATCCTTTTGTGAATTTACAGAAGAAATTTGAGAAAAATAAACAGAATTTTATTTTGATAAAACTTTATTTTTCATCTTTTCATTCTTAAGATCATTATATAGTTCATGAAATGCATCTAAGAGTTCAGTATATTGTACCTCATCTTCTTCTTGAGCCATAAAACAAACATTTGCATGTTCAGTGGCTTCTTCTTCATCTGAGGAAGATGAATCACTGTTCTCCCATGATGCTTGATATCTTTCTTCTTTTTGAACTTTTTGCTCTTGAATTTTTCTTTGTTATTGAGCAATGGGCAATACTTCTTCATTGACCTGTTTTATTACAATTAAAACATGTAGGATTAAACTTACCTTGCTTCAAGAACTTTCTGAATTTTCTTGAGAGCATTGCCATCTCCTCTTCATCATCATCTGAATCTTCTATATCTGAGGATGTATGGAAGGCAAGTACTTTCTTCTTTGATTGAAGTTGAATTCATCATTCTTTTGATCTTCAAGTTGCACTTCATATGCCATTAAATTACCAATAAGGTTTTCTAATGACATTGTTGAGAGATCATTTGTTTCTTCTATTACAGTGGTCTTCTTCTCCCAATCTGAGATGAGTGCACGAAGAACTTTTTTAACTTTTTTCACTTGAGTGTATTCCTTTCCAAGTGCTACTAAGGAATTTGTAATGTTCATGAATCTTGTAATCATTCTGAAATTATCTCATTCTCCTTCATTTTGAAGAGTTCAAACCTGTGAACAAGAAAAAAAATTTAGAGTCTTTAACCTTATTTGTACCTTCATGGGTTACCTGTAAAATCTGCCAAATTTGATTTGCAGATCTGATCGTTGACACGCAATTGAATTCTTCTTTGTTCAAGGCACAGAAAAGCACGTTCATTGCTTTGGAATCAAGGTTTGCAGCCTTCTTTTGTTCTTCATTCCACACACTGTAATTTGTAATCAGCTTGGTGTACGATGCATCTACTATGTTCCAGAGTTCATAGTTGAGTGATTGCAAGTAGATTTTCATTCTACACTTTCAGTACTTGTAGTTAGATCCATCAAATAGTGGTGGACGTTATGTAGAATGTCCTTCTCTGAATTGTGATGAAGGAAACTTCGTTGCCATCTTTGTAGAGTGTTGACCGGTATGCAGGGCTTTGATAGAGTATACCGAGCCGGGCTGATACCAATTGTAGGATCCAAAAATAATGTCAACACAATACTCAAATAAAAATAATTAGCGTTAAATAAAATAACTTGCAGGAAAGGAAATAAATCTCAGAAAATGTAAACGCAAACACAAGTGATTTTATCCTGTTTCGGTTCTCTTGACCTACATCCAGTCCCCAAGCAACCCCCTTGAGATTCTCCTTATCCTTGATTTCGTGCACCCAAAACCAACACCTTATACACCACTTGACAAACAACCTTTGCCAAATCCGTACAACTCTTCTCTACACCAACAAGACAATTCCTTGTACACCTCTTCTCAACACCAAGAAGATAACCTTGTACAACTCCTTTCTTTGAGTGATTACAAAATAACCTATAAGCCTTGAGAACTTGTATGTGATCGTGAATAAGGACTCTTATATGTGGACTCTCAGAATTCTTTATTAGAGCATTAGAATTTGTGTGAAGAACAGAAAGTAAAAATTAGTTTTCTGAAAATAGAATATTTCAACAGAGTTTGGACAGAAAACTAATCATATGAATTAGTGTATTTTGCCTAGAACAACATCCCTATTTATAGATGAAATTTATGGTCAGTTAGGGCAGTTATCAAGACAAATTTGAATATTAAAACGTTGGATAAACACCAGAATTGAATAACTGTTTAACAGTTAGAAACTGTTATAAGTCGACTAGGGGATGGAGGTTAGTCGACAAGGGGAACAAGATTTGCCTGGGTTAGTCAACTAGAGTATGAAGCAAGTCGACTACATAAAGACTGATACAGATATGTAAGTCCCTAGAAACAGCTATTAGTTGACCAGCAGAAAATATATGTCGACTACATCATGTATTAGTCGATTAGTAAAGTTGATAGTCGACTATAGCTGTTAATAGTCAAGAAACAGAAAGTTGATATTTTTTAAGGATAGGACTTAGTCGACTATAGGACTTTGATAAGTCGACTATACTTTGGATTAGTTGACTATAAAGAGGATCAAGTCGACTAATGAATCTATTTGTGTGTATGTGTTCCAAGGCTTTTAATATTCCATATAAAATACACAAAATAGCCAAATTACATATGTTATCATCAAAACAAGTTCCAACAATACTACCCAGCTACAGAGACTTTCTTTACCCTGTGGGCGAATTGAGCATGACTTTGCATGAGATGTGGGAAGTCTCTGCTTTACCGATGGATTATCTCCCTTATGAAGAATACTTCTCATGCGAAGCGGAATTGTCGCTTTTGGAAAAACAGGAGCCCGCTTTGTTCAAGACTTATCGCGAATTGATGTGCCACTTTTACAAATGCTCGAGCATGCACGGCAATCCTAAGGGAGCTTCGAGCAGTTTGAAGAGCTAGGCGAATTATCTGTTCCCCAACCTGGACGATGCCCCCGAAGCGGCTCACTACGGGTTGCGGACGAAGATATCTTCCGGAGGATGAAAGAGCATGCCCAGGGAGATACTGTTCTGGAAGAAGATTGAGAAGAGTGACATTCTCAGGAGCTTTCATCATCAGGCTCGTCAACCAATGTCCCGGAAGGCGCTTTTGGTGGGATTTTTATCGGTTTGGTTGAATAGATGTGTGGTGCCATCTCCTTCCAGCGATGTCGTCCTTCCTATTGTCTTACTGCCGGTCGTTCTTCTAGTATACGGTCGCTCTCTAGGGTTTCTTCCAGCGATGGTGTGTTATATCCAGCGAGGTCTCCGTGCACTGCGGAGGCTTTTTGCATGCCACCGGCAACGAAGAGGGGGAAAGGAACGATCTTACCCCGTGACGGACCGAACCCCAGGATCAGATTGTCATATACTTACTTGATGGTATGGTTCGCTCTTCACTGTCCGGCCATTATTCAGGCCGGCGAAGAGCCTCCAGAAGGTGTTCGGTTGGCGCACCTTCGCTGATTTGAGGGATCCTCGTGGTCACGAACTTACGTGGCTGTAGTCTGTAAGCTGTTGTGCCAGTACGACGTGTATAGTCTCTTCCGGTGCTTCCCTTGCATCCGTGATGCGGGGTACGGTGAGGAATTTAAGGATGTGGGGGGATGGAAAGACGTCGCTGAGCCGGGGTATCTTCGAATGGCTAGTTAGCATCCGGCCATCTCATCTGGTGTACAGGAGCGAGGATACCTGCTATTTGGAGCCGTATATCCCCAGCCGGTTTGCTCGTCTGTTCGGGTATGACCAACTTTATGTTGGTAATCCGAACACTAACCTGGCCTTCATTGGGAGCCTAATTGATGGTGCTCACACTTGGCGGTATTTCAGTGCGAGTTGTACCGAGGCACGGCTGTGCATGCCATTGAGGACCCCAAACCTACTGATGACTTTGAGGTTCCGCCAATGGTACAGAACTTCGAACTCCACGCCAACCAGATTTTCTGCTAAATTTTTTGGCGTGAAGTGGATCTCCAAGCGGCTGAAGTAGAAAATCACCGAGAAAGGTGAGGGCAAAAGAGTCCGGGTGCTAGGCATTCTGGAGTTTATCGCCACCGCTGACAGTGAGGCTTCAGACGCCGAAAGTCCCCGATTTGAAGGAGTCGCAGGTGCTGAGGTTCCTGCAGATGATCCTGGTGGGGTAGGTACAACCCCCATGGAAGAAGTAGAAGTGGAGGAGGTGGAAGAAGAAGATCCTGACGTCCACTTCAAACGGAAGCAGCAAGGTGGAACCCGTAGGAAGAGGGTGGTAAAGAAGCCTCATCGCTACACTCCCACTGTTATTACTGAGGGTGAATCAGCCACAGTGCCTCCTCCTCCTGCTCAGTTAGTTATTAAACTATCGGCACAAAAGCAAACAACTGATAAAGCTATTCCAAGCCTAGGTAAGACCAGTTTTATTTTTGCGACACGTACTTATATATTTCATGCAACTCACTCGTTTATCTTATTATTCAGGAACCGAAACTACAGGAGAACAGGGGAATTATTATGATCTTCTATTTACCTATAAGGAGGGTGACGAGGATAGCTATTTCGTCATTTCAGAAGACTCCTAGGGTGACGCGGCTAGTGTCGGTCCTTCGGGTGTTGGTGGCTCGAAAGAAAGCCCGACCGCCTCAAGTTCCAGAGGATGGTTTACGGAGCCTTCAGCGAGCGAAGGCGAGCCAGACATTCCTCCCACTACTGCCAAGATTTCTCCCATGGAGCCCACCGAAATTAGCGCTGCCGTCGAGGGAATCCTGGGAGAGGCTGTTGCTGAGGCGGTATCACCTCTTGGTAATACTCTAATTTCTTATAAACAGTTCTTCCCTGATATTTATTATGTCTTGTTTCAACAAAGTATTTTTACAAGTGTTCCGCCTTTGGGTGCATCGACTTCAAGGGAACCAGCTGATCTTCCCGAGGCAATCAGGGGTGAGACAAGTACTTCAGTGGCTACGGACGTTGCAGAGTTGGATGTCTTATATCACAACCTGCCTTCTTATCAGCCTGAGCCTGCCGGTGGATCTAGGAGGCCGAGGAGACTGTGGCTGCAGAACCAATCGCACTCCCAGCTAAATCGGTTGGTGAGATGCCGGTGACTTCTTTGATGCTACCAGTTCTGGCAGCCACCGGGCTAAGAATAATTACTAGCTCTACGTCTCCGTCACTGGTCGTTGAGCCAGTTCTTTCTAAAATAGTTACCAGCCCTACTTCCATCGTGGCTGGTGTACTGATTTTAATGAAGACTCCTTTCCGATCACCATGATCCCTCATCTTTCTCCATCCAGTGCTTCTGCCATTTCCTCCACCGTTATGACAGTGAAACCGATGGAAGCCTTGTCTTCAGGGATCACTCGCTCACCGGGAGTAGTTCAAGCTGAGAAAGAATTTATGGCTGAGATGGTTGATAGCTTTTACAAAAGCCTAAAATGATCTGTTGCTCTGGTCTTGAAGGGCTCAACCACCTCATTTTCTACTTTAAAGGTGGTCTTATCTTGAAATATCGAAAGAATTCAGGATTTCAGAGGGGATGACCAGGCTGCCGCATTAGAGCTTCTGGTGGAGAGGCTTGAGAAGGACGTGGGCGAATGGCGCCACCTCAGCAGTTCTGACTTGGATTCCTCCGTCAATAAAGAGCTTGACCGCCTCGTTGCTCAAATGCATGAGGCTCACCTTGCAGCACAGGAAGCAGTCAAGGCAATATCTTCAAACTTAAAATACTTGGAAACAAGGAAAGTAGAGATTGGAGATGTCATTGACGCTTCCAATAGCGCTCTTCTTGATGCCAAGGATAAATTTGAGAACGCCAAGGAAATGATCAAAAGGGTCAATCTTCTTCTATCTAAGGCTGAACTGATGCGTCTTGAGGAGATTGCTCGGCTGGAGCAGCTCAAAACTCAAAATGATGAAGTCTTGCAGCAGGAGATAGCTCAGAGGGCAACTTTAGCTGAAATTGAGGCTCGCTTCTCCCAGACAGCGAACTTTAATGAGGCTGAGTTGAGATCGCAGGCATTCATCAGAGCTGCTGAGGAGAGGAAGAACAAGTTGGCCGCCTTCGAAGAACGAATCAAGTCTTACGAAACAGCATCATAGCTTGTAATTCATGTATCCCTCTTCTAATTGAATCAATAAAAATAATTTTATTTGACTCTTCTATTGCATTCCCGACTTGTTTTATCTTCTGAGTTCCAGTTATATTATAACTCTTAAAAGAAAGGAGATAATGGTATAGTCTTTCAATTTATACCATGAGGAAAATCAACTAATCTATTCAGAGGTTATAAACATGATAGAATTAGTTATTTGATAAATGATCACTAATAAGTTTGAAAATTGACTCAATCCAACTCTTGTTAGGATAAGAATGGGATAAAGTGAATTTGATGGTCTTTACTGTTCGGAGGTTTAATGTTAACATGACAACTTAAAGACCATCAGATTTATGAATTGGTTATAATAAATGAAGTCTAGAATTTGTCAGTTAAAAGTGACAACCTAGATATGATTGATTGAAATTTTGTCATTCCGAGGTGATGATCTAGACATGATTACAAAATGAAGGTGAATCTGATTTTAGGGACCCGTCTATTCAGAGGTGATAAACTGAATATGATAGACTAAGACACGCTAAACTTCAAATCCGCTGCCAGAGGTAGTCGTATTAACTTGGCAGCTAGTCCACAAGGGACTACAAAGATAGATTGGATCTGGGATCCTATTAGTTCAGAGGTGGTTGAGTGGACATGACCAACTAAGGGATCTCAGATTTGCAATCCATTGTTCAGAGGTTTACTGTTAACATGACAGCAAGAACTCCTGACCTTGATAGAGGAAAGGAGAATAAAGCTGTGGACTCGTCTGTTCAGATATGGTGAATTGGACATGACAGTTAGAGTACCATAAAAGGAAGAGATCTATGCATCCGTCGGTTTAGAGGTAATATGGACGTAACCGATTGGAAGTTGCTAGACTCAGAGCCCTGTCGTTCAGAGGTGACGAACTGGATATGACAATAGAGGAATACTCCCTACCGGACTGAAAGATGAGACTTGGTTATCTGTCGGTTCAGAGGTGTTATGGACATAGCCAATTGAGAAGCCACTAAGCTGGGGATTATTACCGTTCAGAGGTAGTTGACTGGACATGACGGTAAAAGAAATAGTCCCATCGGGGAGATAGACTTTGATCATAAATTCTGTGGGGAGATTGATATCTCCTTTGGATTTTATTTGGAAGAAATTTTCAGAGGTATATTGCTAACTTGACAACCAAGAGAGTCCATTGGGGACTTGGAAGGGAGATAATAGACTTTGAAGAAAGTCTATCAGCAACTCGTTGGGGAGTTAAGAAATATGAATCTTATGAAAGATTATATGTTAGAGAACCCTGTGGGGATTTAGAACAAGATTTGTAAAATTTCCTGTCAGAGGTGTAATGTTACCATGACAAAGATTCGGTTACTGTTAGAGGTGTTTGAACATAACAGCAATTTTGAGTGGATCTGTCATTCTATTGAGGAGAATGATAAGTGGAGTCTAATTTGTTGGGGATATTGACCGGATTTGCAGGGATGTTGGTTCTATCAGCCGGGGGAATGTGTTAGAGTCTCACTATTAGAGGTTTAATATTAACATGATAGGTTTGACTCGTGATTCATTTTGCAATAGAAATGAATATTATTTTATGTAGTCCTACCATTTCGTGGACGAGAATTGGTAAGTGATTTTGGAGAGAAAATCAAACGGGATTAGGTCCCTTAGGATTTTTAGCAAACCCTCAGCTGTCAACGGGTTTGATATGCCTTTACTAACTACCGTTTGAGTTGGGCTAGCTATGCTATTACCCTCGGCATGATGAGTTGTTGAGGACTTATGTTGGACTTAAGAGCCTACATTTTCCTCTATCCTCAGCTGTTAGAGGCGTTGGATTATTTTGTTTCCTTGAGTAACGTAATGCTTCCCCTGGGTTTTTACTCCGTAGGTAAGCTGGGGATTGAAGGAATGGACATACATTCCACGCGATCTTTGTTTAGAGATTATCCTTCCTTATGGAGTCTCTGTTGACCTCATTTTGTTTCTATACTGGAAAGGTTCTGCAAACAGATGTGTCACGAACCTTCTTCAATGAGTTTGGCTTGATAAGTCATCAGATAAACTCATTTGATCTCCCATTCAATCGGTTGGAGGGTCGATCTTCGATCGATCGAATAGGAGCAGGGAGGTATGCCACCACTGTATATAGACATGTACCTATCTTCAACTTAGAAGTATAGGTCATATTTTGAAGTCAAGTATGCCCAAGCAACAATAGAGAAGAGTGATAAGGCTAAAACCGACATTCATAACCTTGTTTCTTCTTCAATATAACCAGTGTTCGATCGGCTCAACACTAGTTGACAGTGAATTAGAGAAGAGTGACAAAGCTAAAACCGAAGTTCATAACCTTATTTCTTCTTCAATGTAGCTAGTATTTGATCGATTCGACACTAGTTGACAGTGATATGATCCGTCTCAGATCTGAGAGTTCTGATTAGATGTGTAATGTTAACTTAATCATAAGAAGGATCCTATCAAGGGTAGTACCTCTTCAAGAATCTGCCATTAATCGACATCATGAGTGTATCACCGTCTGGGGTTATAAGGCGATATGCTCTATGTTGAGTAGACTGTTTCTATCACGAATGGTCCTTCCCATTTAGGCTAAAATTTTCTTTTGATTTTGTGCGTCATGATCATGGGTCGTCTGACGGCTAAGACCAAATCTTCTTTTTGGAATACCTTTTATTTAACCTTCTTATTGAAGGCTTTTGAGATTCGAGCTTGATACAACTCAATGTGCTGTTGGGCTTATAGCCGTTTCTCATCTATGGCTTCAAGTTCTTGAAGACATAACCGATTATTGTCTTCCTTTGTCATTTTGGTTGCTAAGGCAACCCGTAGTGACGGCTTCTGAATCTCTAGCGGTATGATTGCTTTGCACCCGTATATCAGAGAAAAAGGCGTATTGCCTGTCGGAGTTCGAACTGCAGTTCGGTAAGCCTAAAGATATTCACTAAGCTTATCATTTCAATCTCGTTTACTTGATGAAATGAATTTCTTGAGTAGCTTAATAATTGTCTTGTTGAATGCTTAAGCCAACCCATTAGCAGTAGGGTTATAAGCGATTGATGCCACATGTTGAATCCGATACTTATCGCAAAATCGTTAAAATGCTTGGCTTGCAAATTGAGGACCATTATCATGAATAATCCGCCTGGGGACACCAAATCGATGAATGATGTGGTGTTTAATAAAGTTGACCATGTTAGAATTTTTAACTTCAATAAGTGGTATAGCCTCTGCCCACTTCGAGAAATAATCGGTTATTGCTAAGATGAACCGATAACCTTTTGTTGATGAGGGACTGATAGGTCCTATGACATCAATTCTCCATGCTTCGAATGGCCATGAAGCAACGGTCGGATGAAGCAATTCCGAAGGATGATGTATAAAGTCTGCATGGATTTGACAGGCTTTACACCTCTGTGCAAATTTGATGGCATCAGCTATCATAGCTGGCCATTAGTAACCAAGTCTGTGTAATCGATCCTTGAGCTTCGAACCTCGTTGATGAGCTCCGCATATACCATCATGCGCTTCCTTAAGCACTTCTTGTGTTTTTGAATTAGAGAGGCAACGGAGTAGGATACCGTCATATGAACGACGATAGAGCGTCTTTACTATCAGGTCATAGTAAAAGTGGAGAGATCTTTGTCGAACAGAAGCTGCTTCTATAGGGTCATCCGGCAATATGTCATGCAAAGCATAGTCAATGAGGGGAAACCGCCAATCTCTTGGTTCGAAATCCATTGAAGTTATATGGACTTCCTTAGTTTCCGACACAAGCTTAGGACAAATAAGGTGTCGAGTAGCCACTGTAAGATGATACGCTGTGTCGATTGGTAAGGCTAATGTAGCCGCTAGTGCAGCCAAAGCGTCAGCCCTAATATTTGGGATCGGGACACATGACCGATGTAAAAGCCATCAAATAAATTAGCCATTTTGATTACTGCATGGTAATAAGGTACCAAATCTTCATGGCGAATCTCATATTCTCCTTTAATGTGATTAACAATCAGTTTTGAATCACCATAAGCTTCGACGCAGCGTACCCCCATTTCATGGGCGAGCTGAAGGCCGATAAGCAGAGCATTATATGATTCCATTTCAGTTATTTTGGAAAACAAGATTCCATTTAAGTACAACCATTTGAACTTACCCAAACTCTAAATTTGACATTGACAGTTTGGCAAGTTATCCCTTTCCTGAAATTAAACTTGAGAATGAATATGATCCTGAACCTCAACTTGGTGATTCAATTCTGCTTCCTGATTCAATAATGACTCCGGTGTCTTCACCTGATTTCAATATTTTTCCCGAGTCAACATTGGATCCTGTGCCAATTCATCATGAAATAGAATCGCCAATCTTTTATGATCATCATATTGAACTTGACCAATTTCATACTTTTGAAAGTCCCATTGACAAATTGGCAAGTTCTCATTTTTATGAAATTATACTCAATGAGAAATGTGACCTAGATTTTCAAATTTGTGATCCAGTTCAAATTCCTAAATGAATATTGACTCCTGTTTTGTTACCCAACTTGAGTAATATTTTAGAGTCAGTTTTGATTCCCACACCTGTCATTCTTGAACTTGAATCACCAATATTAAGTCACATTACATTGTGGGAAAATGAATGTGGACTTGAGTTTCAACTTCTTAATTTGGACCCACTTTCTGAACCAATCTCGACTCCTGAACCTTTACTTGACTTAAGTCACTTTCCTGAGTCGGTATTAGTTTTCGTACTTCCTAAGTCCAAGTCAATCATTCTATCTTTTCACACTCCATTTTGGGACAAGGCGGTTGACAAAATTGACTCCGAAATTAATTATGAAATTTGAAAATTAGATAGGGTAAAATATTTAATAAAAATTGGTCATATATACATCAATTTAGTGGGTTATATAAGAGAGATTTCTGGTGGGTTCCTTCGAACTCCACGAAAATTCGATTGGGCCGCATTTCGTGGACTAATCAGACCACCACCGGAACCACAACCTTAAGATAATATTTTCCTTCCCTTTCTTCTTTTTCATGAATCTATGCATTAATCATACATTGAGGACAATGCATGAGATAGGTATGGGGGAGGGTCTAACATAACTTAGGTTTTCCTTTTTATTATAAAAAAATAAAACATTTTCTTTACTTTTAAAAACTTTTTGAAAATAGAAAAAATATTTTGACATATTTTTTTGTAAGAAATTAAGTCAATTTTAAGTAATAGGAGAATCATAATTAGGATTTCTTATACTTGGTCAAAATAAGATTATTTGTTTGATTTCTAAGGATAGGAAGAAAGTTTGTGAAAGTAATTTAGTCTTGATCTTTACCTTAAAGAAATATGCACACCTTGTACACTTACACACTTAGGGTTCAAAAATAAAGATTCTTAAGCCTTATATAAAAAAAAGAAAAAATATATCTATGAAAGATGAACAAATCTAATTATTGATTAGTTAGGTGCTTTGGCCTAAGTAAGCCTTGGTATTTATGTGAAAGATGATTAGATAAGTTTGAGAGAAAAATATATATAAAAATCCTCTGATTAAGCTGGATATTTGTGCCTAATAAAGTATAAGTATTCACGCCTAAAAGCGGTTCATATAATAAAATTCTTAGTTTAGTGGCTTGTTTGCTCGAGTCCTTAAGTCCTTGGGTGTTTTCTCACCCGGTGCTCTAAGACCGTTTGGTTTGGGAGTCACCGATTAAAGGCTCGTTACATGGGCAGATTAGAAAGCCTAATAGAATTAAGGAATAATACCACCAAAAATAAAATAAAAAATATATAATACAAAAAATAAATAAATAAGGCATAAGAGTTAGAGTTAAAAACCCTTAGTCAAAATTTTCACGGTCACAAGGTGCATATGATTTAGGGTAAAGTAATAGACTAAATGAGAAATACAATTTGACTCCTTACTTTGATTGATAACAAATTTTTGAATAGAGACTAGGTTTAGGAATGAAAAATTCAATTTTTCTATAAACTTATAGATTACTTAAATCTTATAATAATATTTCAAATATTTTTCTCTTTCAAAATGCTTTTCAAAAATACTAACTCTTTGTTTCTCTTTCTTTACGGATTTTGTGGGTGTAATTCACTGAAAACCCTCACGAGAAAAACTTGTCCTCTAGGGGAAACCTAGAGCTTAACGGCTTATTGCACAGGCTCAGTGCAATCGCGTGACCTGCGAAAGTGGTCTAATAATTTTTTTTGTTTAGTTGTTTTGCTCGAGGACGAGCAAAAGATAGGTATGGGGGTGTGATCGGTCGCTAATATTGCACATTCATTATCATATTCTCATACTTATTCTAAAATAAACTCTACTTTTTCTAATTATTTTTTAATTTATTTGTGGCCCATTCCTAAAGGAGAGCGAAGAAAAATGAGCCCAAAAGCCCATCAAATTCTGATTTAAATCAGAATTAATTCGAAGTCAGTAAATCAGGGCAGATCAGGTCGATTCAGATCGGTTGAAAACCAGTTAGAATAAATCCCTACAAATCAATCAGTTGAAGCCAAAGATCAAAGGCCATTTCATCAAAATCCCGGACTTAAACTGCAAATCCAGCTGAAGATAAAAGCAAATCTCAAAGCCAAAGAGTACCACCAACAGGGTGTGACCACCAGGCCACACCGTGGCCGCGAAGACACGACAATAGCCACGTTTTCACACCTTTGTTAGTGAGTTAGGGGAGCGTATGCTCCCCCTATCTTTGTACGCTCTCCTATGTTGGGTTTTACCTATAAATACTGGGATTTTCAGAGCGTATAGGGAGCGACCATGCAGAGATAGAATTTAGTCGATTTTTTTATTCTTTTTAGTATAGGTTTTTGTTTTTCTTTTCATGTAATTTTCAGTTTTAATTTATGTAAATCAGAGGAGATAAGAGTTTCGTAGGAGAATGAGAATGAAGCTTGTGCTGAGAGTGACACCGGTGTAATATTTTCTTCTTTTTTCTTATTGTTATAAAATTGAATCTGTAGTTCCTCTTTTGTATGTACTTTGTTTTTGTGTTCTTCTTCTTCTTCTCTACTTTTCTTCTTTTGGTACCAATTGCTATCCAAGTGAGTCTTAAAGCATCGAAAGAGCCTTGCCTCTGCAAGTGCCACTGATAGCTCATGATGTTAGATTTTTAGTTTCATTCTATATCACTTCATACTTGCAACGTCTTGATGATATAATGTAGAGGAGACGGGAATCAACTCTTATGGGCTATACGTTGATCGCCTCACTTCAAGGTAACATCATTGCAAAAGATTCAAGGTAAGCATTTGGCCAAAGGAGGTAAGTAACTTTTAAATTCTTTTCTTTTAATTCTTTAGTTTAGAATATCACAATCTACCACTTCTTTTATCACTCCTTTTCTATTTCTTTGTACATATCATTTCTAGTTTCTCCATCTTCTTAATCTACCATCTTCTTCCTAATTTAACTTTAACTCAATTTTTTCTTTTTCTTTTAAAGAACTAAAGAAGAACTTTAACCATACGTTGTAGCCTAAAAGAGAACTTACTAAAATGCTTCCATCTCTAGTCCCTCCTTGTGGATCACGACCCGTATAGCCACTTGCTATTGCGGTAGAATTGAGTAACTTGCACTTTTTATTCTTAGTTCTGAAATTTTGTATTCTTGTGTGCAGGTTTTAATCTCAATCATCCATCAAAGAACATTTGCCACACTTCATCCTCTAAAATCATATTAGACTCAAAAACTCATCTGAAATATCTTCGTGAAGTTTTGAGCTTTCCAGGACCAGATGAGCTGCCAGGAAGTCTACGAGTGCTTAACCCTTGACTGCCTTCTGAGGAACAAAAAGCAGGTCAGATTGAGACAAGTGGAGGCCCACTTAGCTAACCTTGAGTTCAGCGATCCTGGTTTCGTCTTGAGGATACGCAATGGATTAACTCTGGAAATGACATGTATGGTTTGGCCAACCAAGTAATGTCGTGTCTTTTGAACAGCAAAGACAAGAGCTAAATATTCCTTTTCAATGGGGTTATACCGAGATTTGGCTCCTATCTGAGTCCTCTCCAGGTAGTAAATGGCCTATTCGTGGCCGTCATCATTCTTTTGAGCAAGTAGAACACTTAGAGAATGGTCCATAGCTTTTACATAAAGTAAGAATGGTTTTCCTGATGTGGGAGCCACTAAGACTGGGGGCTTAGTGAGGTATCTTTTGATATCCTCGAAAGCTTCTTGACAGGCTTTATCCCATTCGAAAGAAACACCTTTCTTCATAAACCGGGTGAATGGTTGACAACGGCCCGAGAGATTTGCGATGAATCTTCTGATATAGGCCAACTTGTCTTGCAGACCTCTTTGAGATTCTTAGGCAGATGCATGCTCTGAATAACTTTGACCTTGTCTAGGTCAAGATGAACTCCCTCTGATGTGATAATAAATCTCAAAAACTTAGCACTTGAAACCCCCAAGAATGACTTTGTTGGATTCATTTTCAGCTGATGGGCTCGCATTATCGAACATTGTCCTTTGGTCACGAAGATGATCGTTCTTATCGTGACTTTTGACAGCAATGTCGTTGACATAGCATTCCACCGTCTTTCGGAGATGATCGCAGAAAATTGTACTCATTGCACGTTGATAAGTCGCTCCAGCGTTCTTTAGTCCGAAAGGCATCACGGTATAGCAGTATACCCCCAACGGCGTCCGAAATGAGGTATGCTTCTCGTCCTCTGGGTACATCTTGATTTGATTGTACCCTGAGAAGCCATGCATAAAAGACATTCCCTCAAAGTCACATGTATTGTCAATCATGACATCAATGATGGGTAATGGGAACTCGTCTTTAGGGCTAGCTGTATTGATATCGCGGTAGTCAATACAGACCCAGATTTTGTTCATTATTTTTATGAACGGGGATAATGTTAGAGACCTAATCCAGGTGTTGTTCCTCCCGTATGAAACCGCATGCGATAAGTTTATGAACTTCAGCTTCAATAGCTCCCATAATATCCGGGCGAAATCATTGTTGTTGTTGTAGGCCCAAGGTTACAATCACCCGTTTTAGTGTGTTTTGATGATCACAAAACATATATAGTTATTTGTACTAATCATGTTTGTTGTTTTAGTGTGTTTCAGGGTTCTAATGATTCTAGGAGCATTCTTCCCTAAAGGAAGGTGTTTTTTGACTCAAGTCACCTCATTTCGGGCTCAAGTATCAAGCTTTGCAAGATCACATATGGAGAAGCCCACTTGAAGACCTTGTAGTCAATTAGAACCAATGTAAGAAATAGTTTGTTAAAGTTTGAGGTTGTAGAATATTGGCTCTAGGACACACACACACACATTTTTCCAAAAATACAGTTTTTAGTTTTGATGTTTTGTTTAAAAGTTCATGCCTTGGTCTCTATACATAATTCAATGTTTACAAATTTTATATCTTGTTTATATCATGTATTTCTATCTTTCCAGCATGATACTTAGTAAAATTTTCCTACAAAAATTATTCTGAAAATTTTCATAGTCTAAATTCCTCTCTATTTTCTGTTTCAGGCTGGACCGGCCGACCGCACTGGTCGACCAGATCCTGTGTCCTGGACGTGCACGCTCGTGCACGTCTGTCGGTCGGCCGACCGACCGAAAACTTCTGCTCTCTGTTTTTTGTCGGTCGGCCGACCGGCTGACCGCCTATACAAAACTGTGTTTCCTTTTCTTTGCCGGTCGGCCGACCGGTCGACCCGAGCCCAACGACTATATGCCAGCAAGGCTGATGGCCGACCGGGACGGTCGACCGCCAAGCCTGCCAGAGCCCAACGGCTCTTTCCTCTTTGGTGCGAATCTAAAATCTGTTTTTACACTGTTTTTGTGGCAGACTTTTTCTGAGTATTGTGGATTATTTTCTGATCAAATAAGCTTAAATTAAATAAGTTTTAATCCCTTCCTCTCTCTATAAATAGAGGAGATAGGTCTCTTGCAAAATCACCAAGAAAAATCCCCAGTTTACAAGTTTCCAAAAGAAAGAAAAAGTTTCAAAGCTCTCAATTCTCTCTTGCATTCTTGGCTATTGTTTTTCAGTTGTGTTCTCAAGCAAGTTTCATTTACAACTGAGTTTGTTTTTATCACTACACTTCTAGAGCCAAAATTCCCATCCTCATTCTATAAGGAAGTTGTAAAGAGAAAGTTTGTAAGAAGTTTGTGATCCTTTTGGTGATCACTTGGCTACTTGTTCCTTCTTCTTGTTCTTGTTGAGATACCTCTTCGGTAGAGGTTTGTAAGTGGTGGAGTTCGGTACTCCGGTCTTCGGTAGACCTTGTAAAGTCCTCGGTGGATAGTAGAAACCCTTCACGGCGGTAAAGGCGGGGAGTAGAGCGGTGGCTCGAACCTCGAAACAAATTCTTGTGTTTGCGATTGTCTTTTGCTCTTGCTCTCAATTTCGCTTTACTTTCAATTGCTATCTTTTACTCATTGTTTCTAATTTGTGATATTGCTTCCATTACTTGTGATATATCTTGTGTGCACATCATCATTGCATATTATTCATTTCCTGATATATTGTCGATCATAACTCATACAACAAGATTGCAATACGCACCTCCAACTCTTATTTAGAGGAATCACGAGGAAGGAGTTCAGAGCCATTCACCGGGTATTCGGCTCTTAGTCTTGTTTTGAGTGATCGTTGCATCATTCATTCATACTTGTTTTAAAAAGATTGTTAGATTAGCATTTACACCTATTCACCCCCCTCTAGGTGTTTTCAATTGGTATCAGAGCATAGGTCTTTAGGCTCTTGGCTTAACAACCTTAGAGAGATCCTTTATTTGCTAATCACCACATTCATTTCATACTCTTTCACTTAGTAAAAATGGCCGATGGAATTAAGACCCCCCAAAGTTTGATGGCCTTAACTTTCCCATATGGAAGGTTAAGATGACCGTTTTCTTGCAATCCCTAGGAAGCCGGGTTGCAAAGGCGGTGACCAAACCATTTAGTGCACCCACCGGTGATGAGTCCACTTGATCCGAAATTGAGACCAAAGAATTTGATGCTAACTCTAGAGCACACTATGCATTACTTCAATCACTTAATGATGATGATATTGCTAGAGTAATACATTGTAAATCCGCATTTGAAATTTGGTCACATTTGCTTGTTACACATGAGGGGACCTCACAAGTGAAGAGGGCTAATATAGACCTTCTTCGGTCCCAATATGAGAATTTTTCTATGAATGAAAATGAAACCATAAATGATATGGTTACTAAATTTACCAAGATTACTAATGGACTTTCTTCTCTAGGTGATGGTATTGACAACGACCAAAGAGTAAGGAAGATCATCTGGGCTCTTCCTCTTTCATGGGAAGTAAAAGCAACTACCTTGAAGGAACTTAATGACAAGGAGGAGATGGAGTTTATAGGTCTCATTGGGAACCTCAAAACCCATGAGATGGAGAGAAAAGCTAGGGAGGACATGGCTCCTTCCAAGAAGAAAATAATTGCCTTCAAGAGTCGATCCTCATACTCCGACGAAGACAATGAAGAAGAAGATGACGAAGAGCTCTCACTTCTCGTTAAGAATGTCCGGAGGATGTATAACAAGGCTAAGTTTCAAGGAAGAAGGAGATGGCAAGGAGGCAAAGAAGAAAGAAAGATAATTTGCTTCAATTGCCAAAGACCGGGTCACATTGTTGCGGAGTGCCCGGATAAAGTGAAGCCCTCCACCTCAAAGAAGCCTTACAAGAAGAAAGCGTTGAAGGCTACATGGGATTCCGAGAGCGAATCCGAGGAGGAAGTTGACACCGCCAACATGTGCTTCATGGCTAATGAAGGCACAAGCAAGGTAACCCCCGACACTTCTTTTGATTGTGAGCTTTCCATGGATGAGCTAGGAGAAGCATTTGTAGAACTCTCACATAACTATGATGTTCTTAAGAAAAAATATTTAAATATGAAAAAGGAAAATGAGTCTCTTAATCATCATGTTTTTACTCTTACTAAAGAAAAAGATGAATTATCTTCTACTTTAGTTTCCACCCAAAAAGATTTTGATAACTATAAGATTTCTTGCAAGGGTAAGTTTCCACAAGTAAATGAAAATGAGATTTCCATGCTAAAAGAGAAAATTGATTCTTTAGGAGTTGTTTTGAAAAAGTGTGAATTTGACAAGAATAGGCTTGAGGCTATGTTTACTAAGAAACAAGCCCCTAAGAAACAACCCCATGTTATGCATGCTCATGTTCATAAATCACAACCTTTACATCATGCCAAACCCTACAAACATGCTCACACTTCACACACACATCATGCATTCATGTATGGTAAAGTGTTTTCATGTTCATATTGTGGCCGTAAAGGTCACTTAGTTAAGTTTTGTTATGATAGACTAAATGCATCTCGTCATAATGTTTGGTTCGAAATACTAACTTTCAAGGACCCAAGAGAATTTGGGCACCAAAGTCAATAAATTTGTTAAATGATGTAGGACTTTCCAAGGCGCAACGACGTAAAGGATTGTGGTATCTTGATAGTGGTTTCTCAAGGCACATGACTTGGGATATCAACAACTTTGCAACCCTATCAAGATACCATGAAGGTGGCACCGTCACCTTCGGAAATGATGCCAAGGGTAAAATCATCGGTATTGGTAATGTTAAACTTGGTTCATCCCCTTTAATAGAAAATGTTGTTTTAGTTGATGGACTCAAGTATAATCTCTTGAGTATTAGTCAACTTTGTGATAAAGGTTTTGATGTTGTTTTTGATAACATAGCTTGCAGAGTTTTTGATAGGCAATCTAACACATGTATATTTTCCGGTTTTCGTGATAGCAATATGTACATGATTGACTTGTCTAATATGTCTTGCAATATTACTTGTTTAAAAGCCCTCGATGATGACTCTTGGTTGTGGCATAGAAGATTAGGCCACATTTCTTTTGACCACATATCTAGGCTAAACACAAAGGAAATGGTGAAAGGTATTCCTTATTTGAATTTTGAAAAGGACCGGGTTTGTGACGCATGTCAATTTGGGAAACAAACCAAGTCTTCTTTCAAATCAATTAAGGATATCATGACATCACGTCCTTTGGAGTTAATCCATATGGATTTGTTTGGTCCTACTAAAACCAAAAGTCTAAGTGGGAATCGTTTTGCATTTATTTTGGTTGATGATTTTTCGCGTTTTACATGGGGTTTTCTTTTTAGAGCACAAAAATCAAGCCTTTTTACATTTTCAAGCCTTTAAGAAAAGAGTTGAAAAGGAAAAGATTCTTCAATTTTAAGAATAAGAAGTGATAGAGGAGGTGAATTCATTAACCTACCCTTTATCACTTTTTGTGAAGAACATGGAATTAAGCATGAACTATCTTGTCCTAGAACTCCACAACAAAATGGAGTAGTTGAGCGGAAAAATCGGACATTACAAGAGATGGCTAGGACAATGATTAGTGAATATGGTCTCCCACATTATCTATGGGCCGAGGCCGTTAATACATCATGCTACATATCAAATAGAGTTTTCTTATGCAAAAATACTTCAAAAACTTCTTTTGAGATTTATTATTTTAGAAAGCCAAATATTTCATACTTTAAAGTTTTTGGATGCAAATGCTTTGTTTTAAATACAAAAGATAACTTAGGTAAATTTGATGCTAGATCTTATGAAGCAATTTTTGTTGGATACTCAAATACTAGTAAAGCGTATAGAGTCTTCAACAAGTCATCTTTGACTATTGAAGAATCTATACATGTAAAATTTGAGGAATCTAATGTGTTTGTTAAGAATGTTATAGAAATAGACTCTTTACATGAAGACATGGAGAAATCACTTTGAAGGATTCACCTACAATTGCAAGCATGCCAAAGGATGATGAAGGAAATGAAGCTAAAGAAAATGAGGCCCAAGGAAATGAAATTCAAGGAGATGATGTAGAGCCTACTCAACAACTTCCAAAGGATTGGAGATACAATCCACATCATCCCAAGGACCTTGTTATAGGTGAAGTATCTCAAGAGGTAACTACTCGTTCTCATCTTCATAATTTTTGTGGACACTATGCTTTTATTTCTCACTTTGAACCCAAAAGCGTCCTCGAACCGAGGCCGACTCATATTGGTTGCTAGCCATGCAAGAGGAACTCAATCAATTTGAGCGCAACCAAGTTTGGCACCTTGTTCTTAGGCCCCACGATAGACCAACAATTGGTACTAAGTGGATCTTTAAGAACAAGCTGGATGAGTCGGGTAACGTTGTTAGGAATAAAGCTAGGTTAGTTGCCCAAGGTTACACTCAAATCGAAGGTATCGATTTTGATGAAACCTTTGCACCCGTAGCACTGCTTGAAGCCATACGGATGACACTTGCATTTGCTTCATATAAAGATTTTAAGCTTTTTCAAATGGATGTTAAAAGTGCTTTCTTAAATGGATTTTATTGAAGAGGAGGTGTATGTTGAACAACCCCCCGGGTTTGTTGATCCTACACATCTGGATTTTGTTTTCAAACTTGACAAAGCTCTTTATGGTTTAAAACAAGCCCCTAGGGCTTGGTATGAAAGGCTTTCTTCATTTCTAATTTCAAATGGTTTTAAGAAAGGAACAATTGATACAACTTTGTTTACAAAACATGTAGAAAATGATATTCTTATTGTGCAAATTTATGTGGATGATATCATTTTTGGTTCTACTAATGAAACCCTTTGCCAAGCTTTTGAATCATGCATGAAGGAAGAATTCGAAATGTCTATGATGGGTGAGCTCAACTATTTCCTTGGTCTCCAAATCAAGCAAAAGAAGGATGGGATCTTCATTAATCAAGCTAAATACACAAAGGAACTAATCAAGAGGTTCGGGCTTGAAGGAGCTAAAGTGAGCAAAACTCTCATGGCAACAACCACAAAGCTTGACAAGGATGAACAAGGTAAAAGTGTAGACATTAAGCTTTATCGTAGTATGATTGGTAGTTTATTGTATTTAACGGCTAGTAGGCCGGATATTATGTTTTGTGTATGTCTTTATGCTCGTTTTCAATCATGTCCTAAGGAGTCTCATTTAGTAGCGGTAAAACGCATTATTAGATACCTTAAGGGCACAATTGAAATGGGTTTGTGGTATCCGAAAATCGGACTATTTGAAATGAAGAGTTTTTCGGATGCCGACTATGCGGGTTGTAGGGTAGATAGGAAGAGTACAAGTGGAACATGTCAATTCCTTGGTAATTGTCTTGTATCTTGGTCTTCGAAAAAGTAAAATTCGGTAGTCCTATCAACCGCCGAGGCGGAATATGTTGCAGCCGGAGCTTGTTGTGCACAAGTTCTTTGGATGAAATATACTCTCCTTGACTATGATTTGCATTTTGATCATATTAAAATATTTTGTGATAATACTAGTACTATTCATATGACCAAGAATGCAAATCAACATAGTAAAACTAAGCACATTGACATTAGATATCACTTTCTTAGGGATCATTATGAGAAAGGTGATATTGATATTGATTATGTTTCTACCGATTTTCAACTTGCCGATATTTTTACAAAACCTCTAAACTATGCTAGATTTTCATTTATTTGTGGTGAGTTGAATGTTTGTATTATAGATTCTTGAAAGAAAGTTTTCTTATTTTGTTTACCCTTTTTGATGTATGACAAAAAGGGGGAGAAAAAGTTTAGTTTATTAGTTTAGTTTATTTTAACTTTAGAGTTTTTAAGTTTTTATGCACTTTGGATTTTGTTTTGTGCATTGTGTTTTATGCTTTATGTATATAGCCATTCATTTTTATACATAGTCATTCTTTTATACATAGCATAATTTGAGGGGGAGCTTCCATGCTTCTTTCCATGTTTAAAATAACTATATGTTTTGTCATCATCAAAAAGGGGGAGATTATTGGCCCAAGGTTACAATCACCCGTTTTAGTGTGTTTTGATGATCACAAAACATATATAGTTATTTGTACTAATCATGTTTGTTGTTTTAGTGTGTTTCAGGGTTCTAATGATTCTAGGAGCATTCTTTCCTAAAGGAAGGTGTTTTTGACTCAAGTCACCTCATTTCGGGCTCAAGTATCAAGCTTTGCAAGATCACATATGGAGAAGCCCACTTGAAGACCTTGTAGTCAATTAGAACCAATGTAACAAATAGTTTGTTAAAATTTGAGGTTGTAGAATATTGGCTCTAGGACACACACACACATTTTTTCAAAAATACAGTTTTTAGTTTTGATGTTTTGTTTAAAAGTTCATGCCTTTCTCTATACATGATTCAATGTTTACAAATTTTATATCTTGTTTATATCATGTATTTCTATCTTTCCAGCATGATACTTAGTAAAATTTTCCTACAAAAATTATTCTGAAAATTTTCATAGTCCAAATTCCTCTCTATTTTCTGTTTCCGCCCGCACCGGTCGACCGGATCCTGTGTCCTGGACGTGCACGCTCGTGCACGTCTGTCGGTCGGCCGACCGGCCGACCGACCGAAAACTTCTGCTCTCTGTTTTTTGTCGGTCGGCCGACCGGCCGACCGCCTATACAAAACTGTGTTTCCTTTTTTTTGCCGGTCGGCCGACCGGCCGACCCGAGCCCAACGGCTATATGCCAGCAGGGCTGACGGCCGACCGGGACGGTCGACCGCCAAGCCTGCCAAGCCCAACGGCTCTTTCCTCTTTGGTGCAAATCTGAAATCTGTTTTTACACTGTTTTTGTGGCAGACTTTTTCTGAGTATTGTGGATTATTTTCTGATCAAATAAGCTTAAATTAAATAAGTTTTAATCCCTTCCTCTCACTATAAATAGAGGAGATAGGTCTCTTGCAAAATCACCAAGAAAAATCCCCAGTTTACAAGTTTCCAAAAGAAAGAAAAAGTTTCAAAGCTCTCAATTCTCTCTTGCATTCTTGGCTATTGTTTTTCAGTTGTGTTCTCAAGCAAGTTTCATTTACAACTGAGTTTATTTTTCTCACTACACTTCTAGAGCCAAAATTTCCATCCTCATTCTATAAGGAAGTTGTAAAGAGAAAGTTTGTAAGAAGTTTGTGATCCTTTTGGTGATCACTTGGCTACTTGTTCCTTCTTCTTGTTCTTGTTGAGATACCTCTTCGGTAGAGGTTTGTAAGTGGTGGAGTTCGGTACTCCGGTCTTCGGTAGACCTTGTAAAGTCCTCGGTGGATAGTGGAAACCCTTCACGGCGGTGAAGGCGGGGAGTAGAGCGGTGGCTCGAACCTCGAAACAAATTCTTGTGTTTGCGATTGTCTTTTGCTCTTGCTCTCAATTTCGCTTTACTTTCAATTGCTATCTTTTACTCATTGTTTCTAATTTGTGATATTGCTTCCATTACTTGTGATATATCTTGTGTGCACATCATTATTGCATATTATTCATTTCTTGATATATTGTCGATCATAACTCATACAACAAGATTGTAATACATACCTCCAACTCTTATTTAGAGGAATCACGAGGAAGGAGTTCAGAGCCCTTCACCGGGTATTCGGCTCTTAGTCTTGTTTTGAGTGATCGTTGCATCATTCATTCATACTTGTTTTAAAAAGATTGTTAGATTAGCATTTACACCTATTCACCCCCCCTTCTAGGTGTTTTCAGTTGTTGCTTGAATGGCTTGACGTCAGGCTTAATGTTCAGACGATGCATGGCTACTTGCGGATCAAGTCCGAGCATATCTTCATAATTCTATGCAAAGATGTCGATATACTCTCCTTTGAGTGCTATCAATTTTTCTCTCTCTATAAGTGATAAGCTCTCACTTATAGAGATGGGTTTAGGGTGATCTGGACTGCCCAAATTAACCTGAATTACTTTGTCCTCAGTAGGCAGTTCGCGTTGTTCGAATCACTTTTCCCATTGGAAATCAAGTTGTTGTGCCCATAGTTCAGCATCAAACATTTCAATAGCCTCCTCCGGCTCCAATTGATTGATAAAAGGCATATTAATGGAGAGATTTTTGAAAAACATTCTTGTACTAGCATCTGACTCCCACTCGGATGATGAGGCAGAGCGTGACGGGATCGGTTTATTGTCTTCGGATTGAAATGACATAGGAGGTGGAGGTGTAACATATTCCATCCCCATGTGTGTCTTATCATAATAATTTACCATTTTTCCTTTTGGTACGGAATTACGTAGAAAATCGCGTTATCCTTTTCTGAAGTTCAAGCCATTCCCATGTTGTGGGTTGTACCCCATTTTCCCATCATTTGCTGTGTTGATCGTGCATAATGGAAGACTTGCGGGGGTTCAGAGTCTGAACTCGAATATGTAAGCACAGACCATCGCAGTTGGGCCCTACCGAATACTATCGGTGATAAGCTCTTTTTGGATGGAGGGACCACGAAGACTGATCCTTTCGCACACTCCACAGATGTATTTGTCATGCTTAGTTTGTGCAAGGGCATGTGTAGAGAGCTATTATCAACAGATTCAAGCAATTCGTCACTCGCAGGATAATCAAAGATAACATTCTCATTAATTACCCATTCATCGTCATCCCAGAGGGATTATTACATTGAGAATTATTGAAATATATTACAATTGGTTCATAATCCAAAGTATCTGGCGTATCCCCTTCAGACTCTGAATCCGCCTCGTTGCCGCTATCGTCGTCATCAGGCAACGGTTGTTTTGATGCTTTACTATCTTCCTGGCATAGGAGAGCATCAGTAAAGTAATTTTTTACCCCTTTGAACAGTTATTTTTCAGCGAACACCATTCGTACCGTTGCATCGTCTTCTACATACGTGAAGCATTCGTGCAAAGTAGAAGGAACAATCCAGTTAGCATGGATCCAAGGTCGTCCTAGCAACAAGTTGTATGACGTGTCAGCGTCAATGATATAACACGTCACTTCTGATTTCAGGTCTCCGATTCGACAACGGAGTCGAATCTTTCCGAGCAGGTGACTACACCCTGCATTAAAATCGTATATCGTAATAGTCATTGCAGACAGCCGATAAAGCGGTGTCCCAAGGATGTAGAGGAGCCTTTGGGAATAATGCTGAGTGCGGACCCTGAATTAACTTGTATCCTTTCGATACACGTCGAACCGATGTATCCAGTATAGTACAAAGGTCGAACATGTTTATTGTCCTTAAGGATCATGTTCTCAGCTGTGAAGGTGATAGCAGGTATCTTTGACTGTACATGATGACATTCTGAGCACAAAGGTTGAGTATCATTTCCAGAGGTTTCTGGCATATGTGTCAGAAATAATTCTGAATTAGCCAGTGCTTCTCTTGTTTCTTTCTAGAGGCGAAGCAGCTCGTGTGATACGAGCTGGAATATTAGCCAATTGGGCCAATATATCAAAGCAGAAAGGAATATCAAATCCTGGGCCTGAAGGTTTCTTTAGGACGCGGTCAAACCTGACTTCTTCTTGCTTTTCTTTTCCTGATGTCAGGATTGAGGCAGGAACGGGTACTTCTACTGACGTCGTTTGTTGTTGTGTCTCGTCAGTAGTTTTCTCGTACTGTTTCAAATACGATTTTCTCGACCGAGTGCCCGCTGGCTGGGGTACATCAACCTGTGTTGTGAAAGCATGCCTCTCGTTTTCAGAATCGCTAAGAGAAGCTATTGTCACATTGTCGTCATCAGGCAAGATAGAGACAACATTGCAGGATCTTCCCCTTGACTTGGATTTCTTTGAATCCCAGTGTTCGTCTTGGGCGAGGTTTGGGTGCACCCACATGATTTTCCATGTTTTCAATGTCAAGGGAAAAAGACCTTTAATCTCTTGCTGTTTAGCTAAAAGGTGATTTATCTCCAGCCACGCTTCAGGGATTGGAAAGGATCCATCAGGGACTATGACCTTTGGCATAGTACCAAATTCGAGAGTCACCATGTTTGCAGTAACTTTCTTTTATTCTGACTTTAGAGTTAGTACTTCGGCATCCACTAAAGCCTGAATTTTATCCTTGAGGACAAAACACTTATTAGTAGGATGATGAACCATCCTATAGAAAAGATAATAATTAGGATCGTTTGTGTGTCCCTCTTCATTAGGGCGTCGAGCCTCTGGCAACTTCAATTTATTCCCTTTTTGGAGCAAATGGAATATTGTAACCACCTGCTCATCTTTGAAGGAGTACTGTTTCGGAGGGAACTTAAACTCCTGATTATTGTCGCTGCTCTTCTTTGTCTTCGGAGGGGCTTCTCCTGACAACTCAATGGACATAGTCTCTTTCCCTTTGGCTTAGGAAGATTGTGCCATCTCGCCGCGCCCTTTATTATTCATACCCCATTTTCCTTTAGGGGTAGATGGCTCGAACTTTTTAGTCAACTTCTCAGCTATTTCGGCTTGCTCAACTAGTTCTTTCCAGGTATGAGCCTTGATAGCTCCCATACGAATCTCCACCTGGTCTAGAAAGTTATGCCTACATATTTGTAACAACATTGGCAATAGCATCCCTGCGGACACATTAGGGATAAGTTTCTGAACCGTTCAATGTAATTGTGGATGGATTCTCCTTTGTTCTATACAATAGATAGGAGTTTATCCATGGTCACCTTAGTATCATCCTCGTAAAAACAAGAAAGGAATTGAGTCTCCAAGTCAATCCAGGAATTGATAGAGCCTGGTGGAAGGCTTCTGAACCAGTCGAAAGCTACTCCTTTGAAAGTACCGATAAACAGTCTAGCCATAATAGCATTGTTATCTATAACATTACCAGTCTGAGACCGGAAGTAATAGATATGCTGGTTCAGCAAGCTTTTTCCGTCATACTTATGTAAAGTAGGTGGTTTAAATTTTGGAGGATATGGCACTGAGTCCCATTCAAGTGGATAAGGACGAGTCATGCCTGCCTTCTTCAATTCATCCCTCTAAGTTAAGGATGCGATCTAAGCTTGGATGCCTTTAAGAACTTCGGCATCAATGGAAGAGCTTTCCTTTGACATCTCAATCTTAGATTGCTCATCATCATTATGCTCCTCCTCATTATGATTGCTCCCGGTATCATTATTATTCCGGTTGGTGAGGAGTTGAGCGAGCATTTGTTGGATCTTATCCAAGGCTTCTTGTTAAGCCTTGGAGGTCTGCTCTTGAGCTTCCATTCATCGGCGGAGGTCATCATTGTTGTTATCGGCTATATGTACCGATACTCTGCCCGTTCGCACTGAGCTGGCTGTTGCTGAAGAGGCATACCCACTAGCTTCTCCTTCATCGTCCGACCATTGGAATAAACTTTTCAATGGTTCAGATGATATCACTCCAGTCGAAGAGGATGGCTACTCATAGTTGTAGGACATTGCCACCTTAGATCTAGTGCTTCGGAACACACCTTCCTCTCCTACCAGTACTTGGCCTAAGCCAGGGCTATAGTCCGGGTCCGGAGAACTAAACGAAGGAAAATTAGCATCATGCCACCCTCTGCTCCTAAGCGGTTCACGTCCCCTTCCTATTATGTTGACGGATGCAAAGGGTAGATCTGGTAGATTTCGTGATTTGCTCTTTTTGTGTGCTTGATAGGAGCTCGAACTGATAGTTAATTAAAAACTGACTGTCTGACTGGAAGCAGGCACTGGTCCTAGTCGGCAATGGACTGAATGGACCATCACCAACTTACATTCCACTTGTTCACAACAAGAGGGAGAAGTATGGAGTAGTTCTAACTTCCATTTGTTAGTTAGAAACTCTCGTAGATCAGTGTTAACCAAGCTTACACAATCTTGCTCGGATACTTGATGAGGTTGTTCGGGTTGGAGACCTCTATCCTTGAGGCTTCTGTTTTTAGGTGATTTGAAAATCACCTTATCAGTTAAATTAACTTCGCTTGGTGAAGTTAGACGTGTAGCTCCGCCGTAAGGCGCGAACTTAGCACTGGAGGATTTTGGGAGCGAAGTCATAGTGACTTCGCTTGTAGCACGCTGTGGTACTTTGTTCTTGATTTTGCCGCGAAAGCTGCTAGCACTGGAGAGTCCTTCAGTTCTAACCTCGCGGCTGAGGACTTTGTTAGTACCCTTAAGTACTGGTACTGCAGTCGCTAGACCATCAGTAACTTCACGCGAAGTTATGGTGACTTCATTTTTAGCACGCTGTGGTGCTTTGCGCTTCGCGTTACCGCGAAGGTATTTAGCACTGCAGAGTGCTTCTGTTCAAGCCTCGCGGCTAAGAACTTTGCTTGTAGGTTTGAGGTTGGCACTAGGGACCAATGCTTCAAGATTGGGCGAAGACAGTGATATCAATTTAGCCTCGCGGCTAATATTGGCAATATTGCCAAACTGTATAGGCATCTTGCCTTTGTTTTCGCGTGATAGGTGAAGCTGTTTTGGAACTTCGCCTGAAACTTCACGTTGAGCCTTCTGCTTTGCCCCCCACATCTGCTTGGGAAGTAAAGTTTTAGGTTCGCAGGGAACCTTTTCAGCATCGCGCGAAGCACTTTTAGCCTCGGTTGAGGCAGAGAGGAACTGGGAAGAGGCTTGTTCAGTTACTTGCCCGGCTAAGACTGGTTTCCGTTTTGTGGGAACTGAATCTTTAGCCACGGAAACCTTTTTGTGCTTCCGCGCATGGAGCACTGGGCTACCCCAGAGAGAAATTCTTCGAATTTTTCTTGGTCAAAGTGAATGACTAAGGTTTCGACAATGACGGGCTTAAGACTCTGACCGTTGCATTGCGACATTGTTTCCTTGTTGCGAAAGAAGACTGAATTCCCCAGCGGAGTCGCCATCTTGTTTTTCATTGAAAATTGATTCGGGAAAACTTACAAAAAAAGTGTCGAGGAGCGAAATAACAAGTAATTTAAAAAGATTACAAATAAATCTCCTCTGAGATTTTGGGGGAAGTATGCCGGTAGGAATCTGATCAGCGTGCGATCACTTTATCTCTTTGACGATGAAATCGATCAGACGATCAAGCTGCCTCCAAATAGGATTCCCTTCTCGCTTGGTTCTGGGAATAGAGTATTTGAAAGTAGGAGAATAAGAGAACACTCTCTAGAATTTCTGGTTGAATTTCTCTTTTCTTTAGACCGTTAGCCCTTTCTTTTTATCCGCGCCTCTCTCCTCTTCTCCTTTGACTCATCAAGGGACTATTTATAGCAAAAATATGGTGTAACCGCCCTCTTGAATTCAGCAAGGCTGAATCAATCTTTAGCATCGCGCGAGGCTGCAAATGGCCTTGCCGCGAAGCTACTTGCGAGCTTCCAGTGAAGCTAGAGGGTTCGTGCGAACGCCATCCTGCAGTTGTGGCTTAATTGTCTCCGCTTACTGTGGGACGAAGTGGGCGGGTGTAACCGCCCACTTAAAGTGAAATTAATCCCACTAAATTAGTAGGGTTCACCCATTAATCCTCCATATGAAACGGTCAATTGATGACCGGGTAAAGCTCGCTGCGGAGCTAATTCATGCGAAGTTAGGCTTTAGTTTTTAGCGCAGTTACCTTCACAGTCTCCTGCGAAGGTAAGACTTAGCTTATAGCCTCGGGCGAAATTACCTTCAAGGCTTGGCGCGAAGTTAAGATTCAGCTCATGGCGGAGCTATGACTCAACTCATAACGGAGCTACACCCTTTTTTTCTTCTAGGGAATCTAGGGATAAAACTTCTAGCGCGAAACTCCTGGATCAGCCTCTAGTGGGGCTAAATGGGAAACTTCAAGAGAAGCTAATAGTTGGCCTCAAAACGAGGCTACAAAGAGAGCTTCAGGTAAAGCTATAAGTTAGCTCCATATGGAGTCATGGAGGGCTTTAAAGCGAGGTCAGAAGCTATCCCCTTGGGCTCATGTAAGGCTAAGTGTTGAGTTAACTTAGTCTCTCAGGCCTGCTTGGCTCTCTTCAAAGACAGCTTTGGCTTACTGTCTGCTTCACTGGATCAGTAAGGTCCAAGTCGCTGCCTTATCCCTGGTCGTCAGCTTGTCTTCCACTTATCTTTTATAAATATCGATAAGTTAGACATCGTTCAGATCGGTTGAAGATAAATGTGAGAGTTTTGTCTTTTTAGAGTGTCAACAATATTATATTACAATTTTTCCATAGCTCTTTCATCCAAGTATCCAACTCCCAAATCAAGAAAATATCGACCCTTGTCTCCCCTCCTATGTACACCTACTCTCTCCACTAACTCTAAGATTGAAATATTCTCATGGTTGTATTTTCTTGGTTAAATACACATATTTCATGTATAACCTAGTATCTCTATGCATTGAAGTAATATGTGCACACTAATTATGATATATGCATATTCTTACATATCACTTTCAATTTTCAAGATTATTGAAATTTATTACACACTCAATTAATCAATATTAATTTTTTTTCTAATATTCTGTATAGTCTTAATAACCCAAAATTATATTATTAAATCAGGGTTTAATAACCCGGAGTGTTACAGTTCTACCCCTCTTACAAAAGTTTCGTCCCCGAAACTTGGTACCTAAAATGAGTAAGTATAAAATCTTCACATTTCTCTTGCATATCACAAAATATTTCTTTCATACAATATATGTCTCGATATTCACCTCGAAGATTCATTATCTCTTGATCACTTCTATACTATTTCCTTACGATCCAAAATAATCTTGACTCGCTTGATATTTTAATCATTCTCTTACTCCAGTGTCTCATATCACTAGCAGCTCATACTGAGGGCCTACACTCCCAGCAAAGCACATCCGAATCATGGCATATAGGTATCATAATCCGAACATAAGGCAGTGACCAAATATTTTGCGTTCGAGATTAGTCATTCACGTAAGAACTCCTACCCCCTTAAGTCTTCCATATCAAACAACATATTCACGTACATGCAAAACACACACACATGCGTATCATGCATGGCAATCTGTCCTAACAATCAACTCTCTTTCTACATCCACTATTCTAACTCTAGTTCCTGTCCCAAATCCTGAGCTCTGATACCAACTGTAACGGTCCCAGTTTTCTAAAATCCTCAATTAACTTAAATATTCTTTTAAACTGATAGATCATCATAATCATTTCCAATCCTTAAAATTTTCAGCAGCACCTCCTTTGTAAATACTGATCTAACCTGATATACTATATAATCACAATACTTTCAGCTAACATTAGCCTACTTATTCCCAATCCAAACACATAACTGAACTCAGAAATCATCCATGCAATCATAAAGATATTTTGACTTAACATCACCTGCTTATAGGAAAAAATAATAACATAAGCTCGAGAGTACCCCTCTCTGCATCTATAAAAATTCAGTAATAATATAATTCCAACATATCATGATCATCACATTGATAATACATATCTCGACATCACTAACCAGTAAAACTATCACTGATGTCAATTTGAACTGAAATTACTACAATAGCTCTCTACATATATACAAGATACACCATCTATCCCACATCCAACACATACCATCTATAAACACATTACTCTAGAATACAACATGATTAGAATACACAAAAGGAGATTATATTGATCCAAAATGAGCTCGACGCAACTTAAACTGGGCACTTGCCTTAATGCAACCTGCAATATACCAGTTTAAGGGAGAGTGAGCTCGACAGCTCAGTGAATAGAGTAAGAAGGAATCAGGAAATGATATACATATCAATGAGAAGTATGAATGTTCAAATAATGAGGGTAAATCTGGAAGAATAAGGAAAGCAGAAAAATTAATGACATCGCATGGTTTAATAATCAAGACAATGGTCTTCAAAATCTTCGGGGACGATCAGACTCTTATGGTCATAGATTCCCAATTTCTTTTCTTAAATTTTCATTCTTCGAATGATAAGATTTATGAGTTGTATAGAATAAATTTTGTTTAATTGTTTGAAATTATTTTATGTAAACATAGCATGTATTACTCATGATCTTGTATTTCACACAAGAAAATACACCAACCATAATGGTTAAGTCATAAATGTAGTTTAAGCATTCAGATAACACATGCATCACAAAACAAACTTGTATATTAATAATCATATCATACTTCCTATATTACCATATCACATCATACTTCACAACGTTTTCATATCATTTCAATAAACTATACCATATACATTATTCATATGCATATACAATTTACAATAGAAGTGTGAAAAATTCTCCATCTTCTCCTCCTACCGGCTTCCGCCCGGCCCTTTCCTACATATATATAAGTACATAAAGTAGTAACACCATTTTTTTCCTCCCACCGGCTCCCGCTGGCCCCTTCCTACGAAATGTATATATATAAAACAACATCACCATCTTCCCCCTCCTACCGGCTCCCACCAGCCTCAATATATATATATATATATATATATATATATATATATATATATATATATATATATATATATATATATATATATATATATATATATATATATATATATATAAAGCAATAACACCGTCTTCTCCAACCCACCGGCTCCCGCCGGCCCCTTCCTACAAAACGTGCATGTAAATACACACAACATGTACACACAATGACCACATACAAGCCAATATGTCACACACCATCTTATTCATATATTTTCGAGTTTATTTAACAAGAAGTTCAACTTATCTGGTATTCTCCTCCAATTTTCAAACATTATCACTCACATACCGCTAATTTTATTTGAAAATATGATCAACAACACAATTAACAAACATATTCAACATGTACATACAAGATACATGCACACAAGCATTACACATAGAAATCAATTATCAATCTTCCTCTGATTATACAATATACTACAATCATGCATGTAAGCATACATCAATAACTATACTAATCACTAACAGTAACAATCTATTAATCATCCAATTCATAAATTATTAAGATAATTCTTGAGGGAATGCTTACAGCACTTTATAGTCACATCAATTATTATACTAGATATGTATTATTATTAATACATATTAACACTATTTTATATATATCACTAGTTATGCCAATAAGAAGCAACTTTTCATGACTTTCTGTTTTCTCAATTTAATATTTTGGTTCCCAATATCATATCTCTAAAATTCATTATAAAATTCAATTGAAAGCTTATATTATTTCAGTCAATTTGTCTATGGCCACTCTCTAAATTGAAGTTCAAAAGAGAGAGAGAATAGTTAGGAGATCATGAATAATATAAGATTCATACTTGTCGCAATACTTATTAGAAAAGATGTGTTTAATTCTAAACTTGGCTTACTATACCTTCTTGGTGACCATGAATCCAATATTGAATCAGAGTATAATATACCTATAACTATACATGTTTTGTATAGATACTAATTGACCGAATGAGACTCTCTTAACAATCAAAGAGTGAAAGCTTTCCTTTCACCTTATAAAGCTATATATGTGTATATACAATATGGGTACTTTCCAAATGATGTTTTAAGTAGATTTGAATTTGTTCATAGAAAATAGAATAATCTGAATTGTCACAGTTACCGCCTAACCTATGGCGTATTGTAAGATATCACACCCAATAAAAGAAAGGAACTTAAGGAGAATTAATAAGATGCAATACATATAAATGAAAGTCATAAGTTCAAGTATGTCTCAAGTTTATTAACTTTATATGACACATACTATCTATCAAGGGGATAATTTGGAGTTAGGATTTCAAATTTATATTTACACATATTCTATCTCTTAATGATGATTGACTATTGGTAAAAATCTCTGCTATAGTAGCATTTTACAATAGACTTGACATATCCATCAGTATGCAAAAGTATTGCATGCACAGAGAGCCTGGCTAGACGTATGTATAAGTTGAGACTGGAAGGAAAAGAAGAATTGACTTACATACTTGTTAATTGAGATGTAACTTCTTTGATTTAACATACAATTAAGTAACACCTAACAATCAACTATTCATTAAATATCTTTGATCTGATGTAACCAATGCGTTCGCAACCAAGATTTATATATATAACAATTATCTTCACTGTTTATGGATTAAGTTAAACTCTGAAACTGTTTGGATTTTCACTAATACTGATCTTGATACTACCGGTCCTACCATTCTGATTTCCTAACTTTTGATATCACAACAACGAAATCTTTCTTCTCAATTAATGTTCATGCATATTTTATCAATTAAATAATATTCATAAATCATCATAAATTTCATGTTCTCTCACCTATTAGTCTACTATCAGTAAAATTAGTGTTGCCTATTAACTTGTTGATTGTACTCTAAAATTGCATTTTTATCATCACTTTTACATATATATCCTTGATCATTCCTTTATTAATTAATGCTATTAACCCTCTTTTTGATTATGGTGTGTAGTTATTTAAATGAGAGGATAAAGATACAAGAAGCTTCATTTTATCCCTAATCCTATTCAAAGTTGGATTTTAAATCAAATTGAATCCAAAGGAGGAAAGGATTAATCTTCATCTCCTATTCAAGTTTAAATTCCGAAGATAAAGTCCTAGAAGATGAAGGGGATAAAACTAATTCTACAAGGAATAGGATAATTCAAATTAAATGGAGTTCAAAATCAATTTAGACTCGGATTCAGACTGTACAGGTTTTAGTATTCAGATCATAACTTTTGCTACAGATATTAGAATCTGATAATTCAAGATGCTACATAAATAAGACTTGAAGAACTACAATTCTTCTGTTTATCACTCTGTCAAATTCATCCGTCTGATGAGTCATATTCAGTAAACAACACGCCCCCTATTGAATTAGGAAATCTTCTAATTTGTATCCTATTGTGATTAGATTTGAGCCCTATTTGAAGAGCTGAAATCTCTCATTATCAATAACCTCATTAAGAGAGAAGAAGAATAAGGTTAGGGTTAAGGATTTAGGGTTTTTTGTTTAGCCTCTTTTGAGTTCTCTTCTTTGTAATTGTTGTTGGCTTCGGCTTGGCTATTGTAAGGAGGAAGGAGAAGGAGCTTGTACCCAAGGATTGTATCAATAAAGGTTATCTTTTCTTTTTTATGTTCTTATTCTTGTTCTTTTAATTTCAAGTCTACTTTTTTTATTTCTTTGTTCTTGGTTTAGTTTTGGTGTTGTCTTTAATCTTTCCTCCTCCTCTTTCTTTTCTTTAAAGATCTTAAAAATAAAAAGATGGATAAAACAAAAAAGATGCTAGACTAGAATAATTCTAGGGTAGCTAATCACTAGATCGACTAGGGTTAGATCTAGAGTTAGTTGATTAATCTAATGGATTTGCAATCTAGGGTTAGATTAATCCTTTGAAGTTTAGTGATGATAGTCCAACTTAATGATTTAGATAATTAGGGCTTGGCTTTAGATTAGAGTAGGGTTTGGCTTTAGATTAAGTTTAGGGGTAGGGTTTGGCATAGTTTAATGATTATGGTAAAATTAGGGTTTGGCTTGGCGTAGTGTAGACAAATTAAGTTGGACATCTTACTCTTCTTACTTAGAGTTAACAACTTAGATGAATGTTTCATTAGTTTAAAAGGATACAACCCAAGATCGAGACTAGTCGTGAAGGTAGATTAGCAACATAGACTCTCCCTCTTGTTTGATATACTTTTTATTTCAAACTACAACCAACGTTTCTTCTAAGTCTTGACTACAGATATACCATGTTGTTAGTGCTTCCATCACCTCCCTCCCAGTGGAACACGACCTGCTTTGGCCCTTACTGCAGCGGATAGAATTGAACAACGAGAAGAATCTAACCTTCTAATTCTTTGATTATATGTTTTTATTTTTGTACATATTTATTCTCTCGTTCAAGTTTCAATCACTTGTCCAATTAACAATTAGTTAAAATTGATAAAACTATTAGTATGCACAAGTAACTTCCGGTGTTTCATGATTCTTCTACTGACTATTTGCCAATAGATATCCTATTCAGAGTACAATATACTAAGCCATGGAAGATTTACGTGTTAGGACAAATATATCTTTTGAAGTCCATAACATAATGATTCTCTATTTGTCAGTAAGGATAAATGCTCATTTAAATTTGATGATAATTTGTCAACATACTGAGTATATATAGGCAGAACACCGTTTATGAGACATTATAATAAAGAGCCAATACTCTAACAAACAATTACAATACACCCACGCTCATAACATGCATTTCAGGAAAGAATGTGTTCAGTTCTAAGCTTAGCTCAACATGCCTCTCTATTTATAAGTTTCACATAGATACTCCTAAACTGTAATTCGTCGGCTCTGTCTTCTCTAACAATTGACAATGTTTTCATCACTCTCTTATTTTTGACATAAGATAGGATACGAAAACTTTTACTGGAAATTAGACTTAATTATCTTTTTAACAGTATATTACATGAACTGTTTAATTCACAGAAACAGTCCTGAATAAACAGAAACCTATCAGCTACTCAAAATTCTGCAACTCGGTAATTTTGACTAGTTTGTTGTATTTCAACGATAATTTCTAATATAGACCTTCAATTGGGACACCACAAGAGCCGTTGAAAAGTAAACTCGATTATCTTTCCAATAGTATATTACATCACTTATTTCATTTCAAATATATATACAAAAAGAATCTTAATTTTCAAATTTCAGACTTTGCCAGACTTTAACAGATTGATACGATCATTTCAAAAGTGCTTCAAATTAAGAAACTCTCAATTTTTCCTTTAATCTCTTTACCTAAATTAAATCATAAGTAAGCTACAAACTTAAATATTTATAAATATTAATCATAGGAAAACTTCACATAAACATTTATAGTTCTAGCATAAACTTAATCTATCATCATCCTGTCCTTAATCCACCTTCAACTTCATAGTTTAATCATACCATAAAAAATTTCTTTTCATCTAACTAAACATCACAAAATCATATTTTGATTAGGTTTCATAGCTATTATGGAAGAATAGCAAGGGACTCAACCACCATAAGTGTAAGAGCCTTCAAAAATCTCAATCTACACTAATGGATTGGAAGGGGTTTATAAAATTTGATCTTACTCATAAATCTTTCAAAGATTGAATTCAAATTAAGAAGGAACATCATAGATCAAGATTTAATCTCCCCTAACACCTAATTTAAAGTATCACCGCCATCAAATTAAGATATGATATAGAAATTCAAAGTTTGAGATTGAAACAAAATATGAAAATTGAATGTACTCCCTTACCTCCACTATCCGACGTCTGGCCGCCTTGCCGCCCTGCCACCACCGCGCCTGGACGGCCGGCCGTCGACGCCGCCTCTGGTGCGGCAGCAGGATACTGCCGCCCCACCAGAGAAGGGAGAGAGAGGAGTAGGGAGAGAGATTAGGAGAGGGAGATTGAGAGGGGATCAAATTTTGAGGCTTCTAGGGCTTTAGTCACGGAGAAATCTTTTCTAGGGAGAGGATGAAGAAGAAGAACTCTCATTTGGACCCTTTTAAGATTCATACTCATATTATATTACAAGTTTGCCATAGCCCTTTCATCCAAGTGTCCAACTCCCAAATCAAGAAAATCTAGACCTTTGATCTTCCCTCTCATGCACACCTACTCTATCCACTAAGATTAAAATATTCTCATGGTTGTATTTTCTTGATTAAATCCATATATTTCATGTATAAGCTAGTATCTCTATGCATTGAAGTAATATGTGCACACTAATTATGATATATGTATATTCATACATATCACTTACAATTTTTAAAATTATTGAAATCATTTCGTACTCAATTAATCAATGTCAAAAATTTTCTAATATTCTATATAGTCATAATAACCCAAAATTATATTATTAAATCCGAATTTAATAACCTGGGGTGTTACAAGGCGACTCGGATTACGTCCAGCCGCCCCCCGAGACAAGGCCCCGAGGTCGAGAAGCCGAAGCCACAATTTCCCCCAAGGAAGAATCTGAACCACAGCTCCTCTGCCGTCCGCAGGCCATCAAGGCATGTTATCAAATCCAGCAAGGAGAACGAAGCGGAGCTCGACCTCATCCCATTCTGAGTACCGATCGATCAGATCTTCAATGCCATCAAAGAACAGCATTGGATCAGCCATCTAGATACACACCTAACCCAAGAGGACCTGGATGGCGCGAGTATTGTGCCTTCCACGAAGGGAGGGGCTACCTCACGGTCGACTGCCAGACCGTACAACAACATCTGCAGGACCTGGTTAACGAGGGATACCTCTGGGAGTTCGTTCTCAATTCTGGATTACCTTCGGAGGTTAAGGTGCAGAGGCAACTCGAGGTCCCGGCCGAACAGCCCAATAGTCAATTACCCAGGCTTCAAATCCAAAAAGAAGATGAAGCATCGCTCCATTTGGTATCTTACACGTGTCATAAAAGAAGAGACTCGAACCATCATGCCAGATCCGCCATGCCTTCCTAAAAAAATCGCTCGTACTCATAAGATACGGTTACCTTTTCAAGACTGTCACTTCAGATACGCGGTACTCACCTCGAACGCAGTGTTGCACAAGAGGCGGTAATTTGATTGGTGTTGCGCCTGATATGACGCGCATTTAAAGCTCTGTCAGTCCGTATGGCCACGCACGCAACTACAAGATAAAATCTGAAGTGACAACAAGCACCTTGAGTCTAAGCCTAAAAAGTTCTCATTCCATTCTGCTCCCCTCTCTATATCGGAGATTCCAGGAACCTGAAATCTCCCAAGGGAGAGTTACCGACCTCTTCTGCAGAAAAGGGGGCAGAGGGGGCATTTGTAGTGGTCACTTTCTGACTTGCCCGAGATCGTGACACATGTCTATCTAGCCTCTGACGGATGTGCGACGCATGGCTACTTCCAGAACATTTAACCCGGTACCTTTGCCTAGTTCAAATTTTGAATGGGTCAGGTGATTAATAGAAGAATCAGATCCGATTACAGAGATATCTATCTTTAAGCCCAATCCTAATTCTAACGAGGTAGTAACCTCTCGGGAGCAGTTCATCCTTATTTACAGCCGAGCGTGAACCACAAGATAGAGATGAACTCTCTCCTATATCGATTCACACCAGGATGTTTGACTCAACCGATATCAAGACACGAAATTAAGGTTTTCAAACTGAGCAGGATTCCCTAGGCTGACTTGTATAAATAGAAGATTCCTTCCAACTAGAAAGGGATCATGTCACCCTAATCCAGAGAACCCTATTGTAATCGCCATTGACATAGTGAAACTTCTCTTTCTCCGTGATTTTTTCCCCTTACGGGTTTTTCACGTATTTTTATTGTGTTTGTGATTGATTTCTCTGTGATTTGGCTACATCCACTTTCCTATTTAGGTGTGTGGACTGATTCCCTAAGTAATTACCCACTGCAACTCATCACCAGTACTAACTTGAATTCTTATCTTGACGTTGTATATTCCTTCAAACTCCCAAACAAAATAAAATATATATAATTTATTTATTTGATTCCCAAACACTTACTTATTATCATGGAATTCACCAAAATTGTTCATGTACTTAATCTGAGAACCAAAAAATGTTTAGATAGGTTGCATAATATAATCTCCTTTAATGACCACACAGATAAGAAAATTCTATAAATTATCTTAATACAAACTTTTAGCATAAAATAAAATAATATTATTGTAAATATAACTTCCAAACTTTAAATTAAGATGCTCACGCGTATGTTACAACACTAATAATTACTTTACAACAAGAAATTTGGACTCACTCGATTCTAACGCATGCTCTTTGAATCCTTTTTCAGCGTGTTCGATGCATACAATCTTTAAAAGTTAATGTTGTAACCGCTGAATAAAGCAAACAAGTATGGAATACAATTAATGTGAGCTAACGCATGCTGACAAGACATAGCACATAATTATGTCAGGCAATTAAATACTTTCTTATCCTCATACTCATTTCTCACCCTAAAAGAGTTCACATATCTTCTCATTTTAGCCCCTCATGTTAACTTAAACTCAAACAATGTTTCAATAGAATAATGAAGTTAAGTTGGGCCTTTTAACTAATTTTCGCATCATAATTATGTACCCATTATCGGATGGCAAACTTGAAAATAATTAGAAATTTTATGCCTTCAATGATAGTTATTGGTTATGTTGAGACTATATAACAATACCATAGGGAAAGAATAGGACATGGGAGCTGGCTAAAAGAGGGGGGGGAACATCAAGAGAGTGAAAGAAAGATACTAAGTTGAAATGGAAGAAAATAGGCATATGTTTGTGTATGGTGCATGTGTTGGCAATCAAACATTTCATGTCGAATATCGTGCAAACATGGATGGTTGTCATCGCTACATCCAAGATCAAGAACGGCCAGGTCAATTTAGGTGTCGATTTTGTGGTTGTCACAAAAGCTTTCATCTTTTACAAATCGTTAATGTGCGTGGTGGTCGTGGTCATGGTCGTGACCGTAGCCGTGGTGGTGGTCGTGGTCGTGGCGGTGAAAGTGTTGATATTGAAGAAGATGGAGAAGGATCTCCAACGTCTACAGTTACTACTGCGTGAAGTGATCCATCTCCAACCTGTATAGTTATTACTGCATGAAGTTATTAACTTTTTTACCATTGAAAAATGCAATTGTTGTGTTTCTTTTGATGCATGATTGTTATTTTCTTTATCTATATACTTTTGAGGTATCTTTTCTACTTGAATGAGCAATTGAGACTTATCTTTATTCTACTTCATGGATATTGTTTATTGAGGATAATTATATTAGAAGAATAATTAATTCAATTAATAGGTTGATTTCTTGCAAAATTATTGAAGCACTATTTGCTTACCAATATGATTTGACTTTCTTAATCATTAAATTGTAATTGTTTTTACTTGAAGTTATATTTCGCTTTTAATGCACTTCCTTGCAAATTTTATGTCACGAGAATATGAAAAAAAATTAGAAAAATATACTTCAAGAGAATATAATGTAAGGAAATTGAAGAATCAATGTTTAGTATATCTACAAAAAAGTTTTCACCTTAGTTTTCTTCATGTTGCATGCATAAAATTATTTATTTATGAAAATTTTCTCACAAAAATAAATCTAAATAATGTCCAAATGTAAGCCTAATTAACTAAGAAGTTAAAAGTAAACATTATATTACAAAATTTTATGAATCGACAATGTTGAGTGCAAACAACCAATTCAAAATGGAAGGAGTAGAAGAATAGATTATTGTTCTAATTCTAACAAATTAAAATTCTTGAATATTTTCTGTATATTTTATTTTTATTGTAAATAGAATAATAGTTTCTAATTTGGAGTTAATTGTGATAGTCTTTAAGCATGTACCATCAAGACAATGATGCAAAATTAATTTTAGGAATAAACTTTAACCTATATTGTTAATTTAGATTAAATTAGTTATCAAAATTATTCATTGGGCATAAACTCGACCAATTAATGCAATAAAATTTTGAATTAATTAATCATTTCATAAGATTCATGCACATTCACACCAATACAAGCCTCTAGCATTATATAATTATTTCAGACAATGAGTAATCAATATCTCAACTAAAATCTCAAAAAGAATTTCATTATACAATTCAGCTTCAAAATAATTGAACACAAAGTCATCATTCTAGAAGTGATTTCATTTTCAAGTAAATACTTTTTTTATAGTCTATCAAATAAATAGCAGTGAAAAAACCAGGGGAGCTCGTTCCTAACTAAATAACGACATGTAAGGAGCTGGAGACAGCCAACAGTATCAGCCTCCTAAAAGTATATACTTAAGTAGATCTTGTCTACTAACTAAAAAAAATTTATTTTGTTCATGACTTTATGACTTCAATTGTCATTGCAATCAGATATGATCTATGCAAGTATAAAATATGTAGTAGATCTATGAACAACAGAAGCATACCTTAGCAATGGAAGTGTCTTCTAACTAGCTACTAGATCCATGAAGAGAGAGGATCAACTCTGAGAGATTGGAGGCTAGAATCTGAGGGATGGTGTGCAAAGAGTTGGAGTTGGAGTCCTTTGCACAGAGAAACTAAACCTAATTAATTCTATTAGGAATAAAAAGTCTCCCTCTTTCTAATCTTGACCATTGGCCATGATCAAGCAGTCCACTAAGGTCATGCCTAAATTCATAACCCTAGTTTGATACAACTGTAACTAGGAATGAGAATGGGCATACCCCTGGGTTCTCATTGGACATGCCCAATAGAAAATGTTCAATTGGAATATGAGAAAATTTATATTCCTGTAAAAAATTTTCTATTGTACATGTCCAGTGGGGCCTATGAGCATGCCCATTCTTATCCCGAACTGTAACCGCAGTCTTATTGACTAGAATCAACCCCGATGGCGGCTCCTAGTCAGACATAGGATTGAGTTGGATCTGGTTAGTGAGCCGATCCTCCATGTCCAACCGTCATCAATTCAACTCTATCTCATTCATTATGAGTTCTTTTATAAATTCATAACCTACTATATTACCAGATGATAATCCAATAACATAAAATTTGAATAATTTCATGTGATCTTTATCCAATTTAGCGTAAGGTATCTCATTCATTTTATACCATCTTAATAAATTTTGACCATCTCACATACTATCAGAGTTGATAGACATTTAGTTAATAAAACTTGAGTATCTTTAGGATCTCTATTACTTTGAAATAATATGTTAGATTCACCCCTGTATGTATTTCTTTTTCCTCTTACTATAAATAAAACTTTTATATTATTTTTTACAGAATCCATCTTATCTAGCTTATTTATGTAATTTGAAGTACTCGAAAAGAGAAGGTGAGGGAAAAAAAGGAATGGGAGCTCTCATCTTAGAAGAATGAGCAATACTAAAATAGAGAGTTATTGACCTACTGAGTTCTACTGTTTTGGACATGGATTATAACGAGGCTTTACAAACTGCAATACCACCCTATGTCGTTAGCTTGCATCGTTGCATAATAAGCCTACTGGGGTGCGTCTTTAACCTGAGTCTGTAAATATGTAAACCTACATTTTCATACTAGATGAAAAGACTAAACTAAAAAGGAAAATTATTGCCTTGCAATCCTTGTTGGTTTTCTTGTTCTGCACATGGATCATAACTGTAGGAAGAGAGAGGATATCATCAAAGAATCAGCAGCAGCAGCAAGAGGAATCAGCAGGAGAACGGTCGACCGGTCCGGTCGACCGTCTGCAGTAGCAGCAGATCGGTCGACCGGTCTGGTCGACCGACGTGCACAACATGCACAAAGGAGTAGCGGTCGATCGGGACCGGTCGACCGCAGAAGAAGAGCGGTCGACCGCCCGGTCGACCGACTGAAAGTGTCTAACTCTCGGTTAGGCACGGTCGACCGGCACGGTCGACCGGCACGGTCGACCGGCACGGTCGACCGGTGCATATGGTCGGTCGACTGACCGGTCGACCGACAGTCGGGTCGGGCTGTTTCGGGAAAGTGCTGAATTAGAAATCTGTTTAAGTTAAGAGCAGATTTCTAGGGTTTTGTGAGTAGTGCATGAAGGAGGAGATCTCTCTTCATCAGGTGTGCTGGAAATATTGTATTGATTCACAAAAATCAATAGAAACTCTCTCTTTCTTGCCCCGAGGACGTAGGCGAATTGACCGAACCTCGTTAAATCTGATTTTGTACTCTTTCTCTGGGATTGTGTATTATTTGCTGTTGGTGGATTGTTCTTTTGCATTTGAGATCTAGGGTTTCCTCTTTGTGGTTGTTGTTCGGCACGTAACAAGTGGTATCAGAGCATCCCAGGTTCTTCGTGGGATTTTCTGGCGATTCGGAGAGCATAGGGTGCTGATTTGGTGGAGATCGTGTGTCGATCTCAGATCAGCTTTGGTCTTGTTCGTGGGATCGTGTGTCGATCTTAGAACAGCGCAAGGAGTGCTCAAGGAATCATTGGTGGAGTAGATCTGGTCAGAAACTCATTCTAGGGTTTCGTGAGGAATTAAAAATCTGATTTTATCACAGTTGCTTATCTATCTCCGTTTGGTATTCCGCATTACATAAGAGGATCCAGTTAGAGAGATGGCAAAAGAAAGTACATCAGTTAGGACCATGAATCCTCATCCGAGGATTGACGTGGTGAAGTTTAACGGCACTAACAATTTTGGCATGTGGAGGTGTGAGGTGATGGATGCCCTAAATGTATCGAACCTTGAGGATACTCTACTTCTGAAGAAGAAGCGAAGCACAACCACTGAAGAAGAGTGGGAGAAGATGAACCAATCTGCATGTGGCTTGATTAGATCGTGTCTAACACAAGACATCAAATATCTTGTGTTACACGAGACATCTGCGAGGCAGTTGTGGGAGATCCTTGAAAGGAAATATCTGATCAAGAGTGTTGAATCGAGATTACAGCTAAAGAGCAAGTTGTACGGGTTTCAGATGAAGAAGGGATGCTCCGTGAATGAACATCTAAATCGCTACACGAAGCTTCTTACGGATTTGGTTAATGTGGATGTTAAGATAGATGAAGAAGACAAGGCGGTAATCCTCTTGAACTCTCTCCCTGCAGAAGAGTATGAGACGTTCACCTTAACCTTCATTAATGGAAGACAGATTCTTGACTATCATGAAGTGTCGTCTGCTTTGGCAAATTATGAGACGAGGAGAAAGGAAAGACAGCCTTCTCAGTCAAGCTCATCAGCAGAGACACTAGCAGTAAGAGGCAGGGGTTCACATAAGAAGGGCAAAGATGATAGAGGGAGATCGAAGTCCAGGCCGGGTTTTCGAGATCTGAAGAAGAACCAGTGTGCCTTCTGTAGGGAATTAGGGCACTAGAAGGTTGACTGTCCAAAATTCAAAGGGAAGAAGAAGGAGTCGAAGACTGAGGCAAATCTTGTAAAAGTGGTTAGTATTCAGAGCAGTAACTCACAGGCAGGTGGATCAAACTCAGACTCGTCGGTTTTCTCATTCTCAGTCACTACTCCTATCGTTGGCTACTCAGGAGAAAATGAGTAGATTCTGGATACTGGTGCTACATATCTTGTGTGCCCTAATAGGGAATAATTTTCTAGCTTTGAGAAGCTGGAGGGGTGTTCAGTCGTTATGGGCGATGATCATCCATGTATCATGGAGGGTGTAGGGATAATCCAGATAAACATGTTTGATGGGATGGTAAGGGAACTGAAGGAAGTGAGGTATGTACCTCAATTGAAGAGAAACCTAATCTCTGTTCGAGCTTTGGAGTCATTGGGCCTTGTGGTGTTAATTAAGGAAGGAGTCTTGAAGATGACCAAAGGCTCGATGGTGGTATTGAAGGTCGATCGCCGGAATAATCTATACTACTTGAAGGGTAGTACTGTGACAGGGCAAGTGGCGGCTTCTACTGGTTCAGATGAAGATTCAACCAGGCTGTGGCACATGAGGCTGGGACATGCAGGAGAAAAGTCGTTGTAAACTCTTGCAAGGCAAGGGTTATTCAAGGGTGCCAGAACCTGCAAGATGGAATTCTGTGAACACTGTATCATCGGAAAGAAGACCAAGGTGAAGTTCGGCACAGCAACACGTTGCACCGAGGGGATTCTAGACTATATTCACACTGACGTTTGGGGACCTACCAAGACTGCATCAATTGGAGGTAACCATTACTTTGTGTCGTTTATTGCTGACTATTCTAAGCATTGCTGGGTATATACCATGAGACACAAAGGGGAAGTCCTAGAACTGTTTGTAAAGTGGAAGAAGAACTTGGAGAGAAGTACGAGAAGGAAAATCAAGGTCCTCCGTTCAGATAATGGAGAAGAATACAAGTCCGATCCTTTCCTTCAGCTATGTCTTGATGAGGGCATAGAGAGACACTTCACAGTGAGGGAGACACCGTAACAGAATGGGGTAGCAGAGAGGATGAACAGACTTTGCTAGAGAAGGTCCGGCGTATGTTGTCCAATGCCGGTTTATCGAAGAATTTCTGGGCTGAGGCTTTGGCATATGCATACTACCTTGTGAACAGGTTGTCATCGTCTGCGATAGGGGAAAAACTCCTCTCGAGGTTTGGTCCGGAAAAATAGCTGCTGATTATGATTTGTTAAGGGTATTTGGTTGTCCAGCCTATTATCATGTCAAGGATGAAGTTAGACCCAAGAGTAAAGAAGGGTGTGTTCATCGGTTTCAAGAAGGGAATCAAAGGGTTCAAGATCTGGGATCCAACGGACAAGAAGTTTCTTCTTAGCAGGTATGTCACTTTTGATGAGGCTTCTATGTTGAAGCCTAAGGTCTCTCAGCAGGTGGAGACTAGTAAGACCAAAGTTGTATCGCAGCAGGTTGAGAATGATGCAAATCCACCATCTCTAGAAAGTTCAGCATCGGTGAGGATCATACCTCGGGTGACACAGGGTAATGATCAAGCAGTTGAGGTAGATGCTGATGATGACGAGGGTCAAGAACAGGTCATGCGTGAAGTTCCTGACTCTACTGCAGTTGAAAGACCAAGGAGAACCACAAGGAAACCAGGTTGGCTCACTACAGATATGATCGTGGCGTATGCACTTCCGGTCGTTGAGGAGGCATCTCGTCCACCTTCAGAGAAGCTAAAATCAGTTCAGAATCAAAGATGTGGAGAGAAGCCATGAAAGAAGAGATGAAGTCTCTCTACAAGAACGACACTTGGGAACTCACTAGGTTGCCCAAAGGGAAGAAGGCGATAGGCTATAAGTGGGTGTATGCCAAGAAGCAAGGATCTCATCATGAAGATATGGTGCGCTACAAGGCCAGATTGATAGCAAAAGGCTATGCTCAGAGGGAAGGAATTGACTAGAATGAGGTATTTTCACCTATTGTAAAGCATTCGTCAATTCGTATCTTATTGGCTTTGGTGGCACAGTACGAGTTGGACCTTGATCAACTCGATGTAAAGACCGCCTTTCTCCACGGTGATCTAGATGAAGAGATCTACATGACTCAGCCAACAGGATTCAAGACTGCAGGGAAGAAAGAAATGGTGTGTAAGCTGGAGAAGTCTCTGTATAGACTAAAGCAGTCTCCAAGACAGTGGTACAAGCGGTTCGACAGCTTTATCAGAGGAAAGAAGTACACACGCAGCCCCTATGACCCATGTGTGTACTACAACAAGCTACCGACAAGGGAGTATATCTATTTACTTCTGTATGTAGATGATATGCTTATTGCTTTAAGGTCTAGATCTGCGATTGATGCACTGAAGAGGGATCTATCTTATGAGTTTGAGATGAAGGATCTTGGTAAAGCAAGGAAGGTGCTAGGCATGAAAAATCACACGAGACCGAAGGGTTGGCAGGGTGAGCTTGACACAGAAGGGGTATTTGCAAAAGGTACTTTAGAGATTCAACATCGGCAAGGATGCGAAGTCTGTAAGTACACCACTGGCTCCTCATTTCAAGTTATCTGCTAAGATGTCTCCAAAGAATGTTGAAGAACGTGAGTACATGACTCACGTCCCATATGCTAGCGCAGTCAGTAGTCTTATGTATGCTATGGTGTGTACGAGACTAGATCTGTCACAAGCTGTCTCTATGGTCAGTAGGTATATGCATGATCCGGGACAGGGTCATTGGAGGCAGTGAAGTGGATTCTGAGGTACATTAAAGGTACCATTGATGTTGGTCTGATATTTGAGAAGGACTCCACAGGGAAGTAGGATTGTATCGGATATGTAGATTCAGATTATACTGGTGACCTTGACAAGCGCCGGTCTACAACGGGGTATGTCTTTACATTCTCTCAAGCACCGGTGAGTTGGCGCTCCATACTACAGTCTACCGTCGCATTGTCTACCACAGAGGCCGAGTATATGGCCATGACGGAGGCTATGAAGGAGACAATTTGGCTTCAAGGCTTGCTTGATGACTTGGGGGTGGATCAGGATCTTCTGAAGATCAACTGTGACAGTATGAGTGTTATTTACTTAGCCAAGAACCAGGTATATCATGCACGGACGAAACACATCGATGTCAGGTTCCATTTTGTTCGGGAGATTCTAGATGAGGGTGATATTGAGCTGCTGAAGATTCACACATCGGAGAATCCCGCCGACATGCTTACCAAGGTGGTGTCAGGAGTCAAGTTTGCACATTGCAACGCTTTGCTTCACGTCCTTCATGTAGCTTGTTGAAGCTTCTTTTGGATGAACTACGGATGGCTTAATCCCTTGGGCAGGGTACGTAGGCAACCACACTGGTGCAGCCACTTTCGAGTCGATGATTAGTATGTCAGTTCAGCTCAGATTTGGAGGAATCTTCACCGAGGTGGAGAATTGTAGGAAGAGAGGATGTCGTCAAAGAATCAGCAGCAGCAGCCAGAGGAATCAGCAGGAGAACCGTCGACCGGTCCGGTTGACCGTCCGCAGCAACAGTAGATCGGTCGACCGGTCCGGTCGACCGACGTGCACAACATGCACAAAGGAGTAGCGGTCGACCGGTCCGGTTGACCGCAGAAGGAGAGCGGTCGACCGCTCGGTCGACCGACTGAAAGTGCCTAACTCTCCGTTAGGCACGGTCGACCCGCACAGTCGATCGGTGCATATGGTCGGTCGACCGACAGTCGGGTCGGGCTGTTTCGGAAAGTGCTGAATTAGAAATCTGTTTAGGTTAAGAGCGGATTTCTAGGGTTTTGTGAGTAGTGCATGAAAGAGGAGATCTCTCTTCATCAGGTGTGCTGGAAATATTGTATTGATTCACAAAAATCAATAGAAACTCTCTCTTTCTTGCCCCGAGGACGTAGGCGAATTGGCCGAACTTCGTTAAATCTGATTTTGTGCTCTTTCTCTGAGATTGTGTGTTATTTACTGTTGGTGGATTGTTCTTTTGCATTTGAGATCTAAGGCTTCCTCTTTGTGGTTGTTGTTCGGCGCGCAGCAATAACGAGATTTCATGACAGCTAAAGTCAGTTGTTCTTCTATTATGCATCTCGATTTGTTATGTAATAAGCCTATAATAATACAGAAGAACTCCTATAATTGGAACTTTTTCTGCACACATAGATTGCATCTATAAACCGCTATAGCTTCATGCACTATTAACTCTGAGTTGTTACATAATAATCATCCACACATTTCAAAATTAAGAATTCTCTTACCTCTAGCAGGTGGAAGGATCTGAAGAAGTGGACTACTGCCTAAGTTAAGATCACTTGGTATGTTTTTATAATTAAAATTTTAGAGATGCATATATAAATAGTAACTATTGACAAACTTAATTTCGAGATATTGTGAGCGTTAGCACACTAATAAAACTAAGGCTAACAACAGGTTAAATTCAGGTCAAATCCTAGAAAATTCACATGCCAATCTATTTTAAATTTGTAGGATTCACATGCAGATCCAAACCCACTCATTTATTAAATTTCGATTTAGATTTCATATTATCCAAATCCAATTTTCTCCATAAATATAACAATTTTCATTAAAAATCAATTAGAAATTTGAAGACTTTCATATTCAAATTTGTTACTTTGTTTTTATTTTACAGAAATATTAGACATATTTATGCATAAAAAAGTCTTATAATAAATATGTTTTGAAAGAAAATGGTCACTTAAAGTGAAGTGAGTTAAGCCATAAAAATAATTATTTAGATTCTCAAGTTTGAATATCTAAGGATCTATACCTAGATTCAATAATCAAGCTTATTTAGATGGCCATATCCTATAAAACTTTTATCGAATTCGTATCAGGTATCCTTAGACAAAAGAGTGGTTAATTGTCAAAATAAAGAATAAGATAGTTTGCTAGTTTATCTGAATGGAACAAGGACTCCAATTAACATAGAACAAGAGTGAATGAGGTAGTAGTATCATCCATCAATGTGGAATTTTTTTATCATACCTAAATACTTCTAAAAGTAGTCTGCCTTTGGTACACATGTGGGTGGTTGCACACGTGTGAAAATATAAATAAGTTTTCTATCATATTGGAAAATAGTTGGACTATTGCCAAGCTCCTGCCATGGATTCTATCTTTTAGAAACAGCTAACAAAAAGATGCATAACATTTTCTACAAGACAATACATTGTCACACAGACCGATTTTATGTTATTTATGTTTTTTTTTTTTTTCTTGAATAGGAAAATTTTACTAACAATGTTAACAAACTGTTATGTAGAATTATTAGTTTAATTGTTTATGATCTTTTCACCTTTATCTTAATCTTATTTATTACTAGCCTTATTTTCTCAGTAACCGAGAAAGATAAGCAAAAAATCATAATTTTTCCATCTATTTCTTCTAATATCTTGTACAAGGCTTGTCAGTGCGGCAATGCATGTTCAGATAATTTCTCCTTCAATTTTTTTTTTAGTTTTATTACTCTGCAGGAAAGTTCCCTATAAAACCCAGCTAGACTAACTGCAGAATTAGTTTCTGTAATAATATGAACTACAATTAGAAAGCATTAAAAATACCTTGCAGCTCAGTAACAAACCAACTTTTGTTTGGGTTTCTCCTACAACAATTCCAGTTCTTGGCACTTCAGAATTACAGGTAATGATTGATTTGGAGTTACAAATAGAGATTAGAGCTAGCAGGAACTTTATAATAACACCACCATGTCAATATGTCGAATTTTGTTTTGCTTGTATAATTGTAAATAAGCAGATTGACAATCATCAGCATCCCAACGTGCAAAAGAAACTCAACCAATAGGCACATAATAAAATAGGAACTCAATATAATTCGTTTCAGCACTGAGATTTTACACTGATAATATGTAGAGATGTAAACAATGCTACTTCTGATTCTACACCTCAACTCGTAAAACATTGAAAAATTGCCTACGGCTTCTTCTCTGGTGGATTCACCTTGACAAATAAAGATAGAAGAGGTCAGCTTGTTCAATTCCACTAGTCCTGCCACAAAAACATAAGAATTTATATAGGATGCAGCAAAATCTCAAATTTTGGTAACAAAACGACTTATATAGAAACGACGTAGCACAGGACATAATAATTGTATTTGATCTGTAACCATCTCACATTAAAAGAAGTTGGATTATGACCTCTCTCTCGAATTTCATTTTGATAACCATTGGCTTAGATTGTGATGATGAGACCTGCCCACAGCTTGAGGTCGGGTAAGTCGTAATGCAGCGATGACAACGTTGCATACCTGCGATCATGCAGTTTTCCTCAGCAACAAAGCCAACACATAACAAAGAGAGGAGTTGACGGTGGATAATGCAACAATCGGCAAGGCAACAAGAACAACGGTAAGCGTAGAGGTCTTCAACTGCAAAATGCAAAATTATTCCATGCTTGGAGAACATAAATGATTCACGACAGAAAATGAATTATTACTCCAGAATGGAAAATAAAGTAGGTGGCAAATTCACAAATGTAAGTGGAAGAAATGAAGAAGACTTCAGACTTCACACACATTGCAGAGAAAAGATTTGACTACAGAAAGAAGTGCTGAAAGTTGTATCGGACCACAAAAACAGCGGGAGCTAGCAAGTAATGATGAAAATAGATTTAACCCAAAACCTTCTCGAAAAAATTCACTTAATTCTGCAAAATTTAAGAAGGTTGGAATTAGCCTCTCCCCGATTCTAGCTAAATTTAAATCCAACCAAACAACCATCTCAACAAGTGCTTCTAATTCTTCTACAATAAATCTCACAAAAATCCTAATTCCTAATTCCTAACTCCCTACTCCACATGCCTAACAAGGCTTATACTTGAATAGAGTGAAGAGAGACATTAGTGGAAAACAAAGCAGACAAATCATATTAAGAATAACAATAAAAGTAACAGAAGAGAAGAAGATTGCCAATGGAAATTTCAGCAGCGATGCATAAATGGAAAGGCAATCACACAGTGGCACCAAAAAAAGTGCTTGACTTGAAATATAATTTCATTGGATGTATTTGATAAACAAAATAGCTATACTAAAACAGGTAAATGATATCAGCAGTTATCGTATTCAATCCACGAAAGTTGATTGTAGAGCTGTACCTTCAATTAAGACATAGCACAAGTTATTCTTGGATAATGGTAATTAGATTATAACTCTTGTATGAGAAAGAAGATAGCAAAAGTGTTAGGATCGTGAAGGTAGACGAAGCTTCAGAGATCAAGAACGGACAGGCCTATACAGTTGGTGCATATGTTAGTCGACTAATGGCCAAAGGTAGTCGACTAAAGAAGAATTAGTCGACTAATGAATCCCATGAGTCGACTAATGGCGCAAACAAAGAATGGGTACATCTTAGTAGTCGACTGTATAATCGACTAACGACTAGTCGACTAATAATCTGGACTAGTCGACTAATCGGCATGCTGACGGTTTTCTTTTCTGGTTCTGTTTCCAGTTCGACTTGAATTCGATTTTTCTTTTCCTCTGAGGCAGTGTTGTTCGTATTGATGAAGTTTGTATAGGACTAGGATGATCCTATGGTCTATAAATAACTTTCTGGGAATAGCCTTCAATGCATGAGAGAACAATGTAGAGAACAAGAGAGATTCATGAGAGAAGTTTTAGTCATAAAGGTTCGTTGTTTTAGGCGGCTATCAAAGGGCTTGTAATTTTCTTAGCGAGAGGTATGAGTGTTTCTCATTGTACTCCCTCAAATTTTAATAAAGTTTCTCTCCTCTCCCGTGGACGTACACACAAATGTTTGATCGGTGGAATCACGTTAAATTATGCGTTGGCTTTCGATACTTTGGAATATCTCACCTCTTCTTCTGGTTGCTCGACGATCATGTCTTTTCGTTGCGCTGTCGCAACAACTGATATCAAAGCATATCAGTCTGTTGTGTCAATAATTGGTATTAGAGTAAGGCCAACGTGAAGATGTCTGCAATCATGTTCGCTATTCAGAAGTTCGATGGTGTCATCAATTTCAACAGGTGGCAGGCCATTATGATCCAGAGCGGGTTAAAGAAAGCACTACTCGGGAAGAAGAAAAGCCTAAAAACATGAAGGAAGAAACTTGACAGGAGTTGGATGAGAAAGCCTTGACAGTTATTCAGCTTTACTTGGTGGATAAAGTGTTGAATGAGTTTTTTCAGAGAAAATAGTAGCCTCCTGTGAAAGCGATTTCAGGGTTATTATCTGAAGAATGCGTCGGCGAACCGGTTAATTCCCGTAACGCCCCGCCCCAACGGGTAAGGGGACGCTATTGCGACGTACATACTTGGGCTGGTATACCCCCACGTATGTACGTTAAGCATCAGTATAGAAAAGAGTCAGAGTGCGAAAGCACGATGGTAATATATATTCCAAGTATATAGTTATCAAAGAGCATCATCTAATATTACATGAATATTACATCACGAAAGGTGTAGAATATAGATTACAAGGTATGAATAATACAAAAAATGCTCACGAGTTACAAAAAGGATATCCCGCGAGCCGATCAAGAGGGAGAAAGGAAGGAGCTATAGCTGATCTGTTAGCTCCGTAAGGAAAGCCCAGTTTTTCAGTGGAAGGGTCCATTTCGGTCCAAGCTTCAGAATTTGGACATGCAAGTCTAGGTGTAAGTCACCTAGAGGGGAGTGAATAGGTTACAAGCAAATCTAATGCACAATAATGCGGAATTAAAACTAATTATGCAAACGAAAAAACTATTACACAAACACACAAAGTATAATACAAGAGTGTAGCCGAATTCCCGATGAAGGGCTCTGGACTATCTCCTCAAGATTCCTCTAGATTAAGAGTTGAGGTGTCATTATGGCTCTCTTGGTTGAATACAAGTGTGAGCAAACAATCTCAAGCATATATTAATTAAGCATAAATATATCAAGCATATAAAGAGAGAAAGAATATAAGCATGCAAGATATATAAACACAAGTGTGAGAGAGAGAGATGAGCAATCGCAAACACAGAAAAATTATTTTAAGGTTGGAGCACACTTGCTCTACGTCCCCGCCTTCAACACTATGAAGAATTTTCATTAAAATCGATCCCGTAAGATCACTAGGTGCCGCAAAACCTACAACGAGCTCCTTCAAGAACTCTTGGACCTGCAAGTCCCTCACTTGTTCCCGCAAGAACAACACACGCAAGCACGCTAGCTTGCCGAGGCCGCACCTCTTACAACTCCTCCAACCATAATTTGGAACACTTGGTGATCACTTCACTGGATCACCACAAAACTCTCTTCACTGTGGCCACAACCTCCACAACTCCTCACAATATAAGAATGAAAACTTGTGATCACTTCTTCTCTTGATCACAAAAATAACTCTCACAACAAGGATCCTAAGAGGATTGATATAGCAATAGAAAGCTCAAGTTTGGGTAAGAAAAAAAGATAGAGTTGTGGTGTAAAACTTAAGAAATCTCTTTTGAAAACACTCTTAAAGATTCTACTTTTGATATGAAAGTTTTAACCCAAAAATATGTGGAGAAAAATCATAAGAGAGATGGGAAAAACTGGCTCTAAAACTTCTCTAAAATCTTGTGTAAAACAAGTCAAAACAATCTCCTTTTATAAAGCTACAAAAACTAGCCGTTGGGGCAAAACCCCAGGCCATATAACCTGTCGGTCGACCGGCCGGTCGACCAGCTAACGATATTTATAACCGTTGGGGTTGCCGATCGACCACCCGGTCGACCGCACCCAGGTCTTGACCTATCGGCGACCGAGGCTAGAACCAGAGAGCACTGCTCTCTGGCTGGTCGATCGCTCGGTCGACCAAGGCCAGATCCAGCGACCCTCAAGCCAGGACTTGTGCACGTCTTTGTGCACATCAGTCGATCGCTTGATCGACCGACTTCTTGTTCGGTCGACCGGTCGATCGACCGCCAAAAGACTAGGTCAGGGATTATTAGGGATTAAAACTTGGTCTTTCAATATCCTATAAAATCTCATAAAATCACATAAAATTCACAAAAATAAATTCATTGAAATACTTTGAATTACAATGTGTGTGTTCAAAAATCAATAAATATTACAAACATATTGAACTATTTTTGCGATAAAGAATTTTATCTTTAAACTGGAAATCGTATTTTTCAAAATCAATCTTCAATTTAAAAATTAATTTTTCTAAAACTTGTTCAAATACAAAACAAGATATTAAAACTCATTGAAGCATAGTGTGTATGGATATGACCAATACACATAAAAAATAAAATATCTATATTTTTGATAATTAAGCTCTAAACAAAGTTTTGATAAATACAAAACTTAAAAATCATGAACTCGAAACATCAAACTAAGTGTTTCTAAACATTTAAACCAACAATGTATATAGATGAAATTCAATATACATATAAAATATAAAAATTTATTTTGATGAACTCTATTCATGAAGCATAAAGATATCTTCTTTGAAGCTCAAAATCAAGATGATATTTTTTAAAACTATTTATAAGAACACATATAAATTTTGTGTGTGTATATATATGATCTTGAGTAATCCACAACTAATCTATCTTTTGTATTTTATCTAAAAAAAATCTAAACTAAATAAACTGAAGTCTTCTTGTAAAACTTCTTCTCCAAGCCGACTCAATACAAACTTGATCCAAAGTAGTTAGATGCGATCGTTGCGATGTGAGCTCTTGAATCAATACTTGTTTGCTTCAACACTTTGACTGTGAATCTCTTGTTGAAGTCAATCACTACTAAGATCTTGATCAATATCTGAAACTTTTTAAACACAAGATCATTAGTAAACTAACCTTCATAAGTTATTTATCTTCAAAACTAAGATGAAAGGCCTCTGGGCCAACAATCTCCCTCTTTTTGAAGATGGCAAAACTTATAAAGTTATATATGTATAGATTAAGAATAAGATTCATAGAAGCTCCCCTTAACTTATGCATAATCAATAAACATATAGAGATATGCAATGTAGCTCAAGATACCAAATAAAAACATGATATGTGTGTGTGTGCGCGCGCGCAAAACACTTAATGAAACATGCATATATAAACCAAAATCTTTCTTCCCCTTTTTGTAACTCATCAACAAAGAGGTGAAGACAAACAAACAATACCAACAAAACATATTTTGAAACAAAATTTTGGTACCAATAGTCAACAATCAATTGAAAGAAACTAATTGAAAGTAAAATAATCTTTTTACTAATTGAAAATTAAACATTCTTTTTACCATTTGATACCAATAGAAAAGCATGATACGAATTGAAAGTAAAAAACTAACATTTTTTAAGTAAATACTAAAACCATTATGCAATATAGATACCAATTAAGAATAATACCAATTTAAGATTATTGATACCAATATTGAAAATGTCAGCATATACCGAAACAAAGTATTTTTCATCATAAAGAGTGAGAGTAAGATACCAATTAAAAATAAAACCAATTGAAATAAGAATTTTATCCCCCTTTCTGAAATACCAATAAAAATAATGCATAAGCTTGTATATGATACCAATTGAAAAACGATTGACATTAAGGACTAAATCAAGCTCAGTAAGAAATAATTTGTGCTTAACAATGTATGGACACGAGTGTTTAAAGTATAAGAAAAATATTTATATGCATGTATCAGAGAGAAACAATTTAGATATGATCCATACAGAAAAAACATGAGTATACAAAATGAATTTTCATTTAAAAATCATGTATATCTCATAACTGAAGTATAATTTGATATCAATTGTAAGTGAAACATGAAGTACATTTTGATACCAAAAAAATATCAATTGAAATCAATGCATAAATTTGTAGATATACCAATAAACATTTAGAATTAAATCAAGCTTAGCATAAACCTTTTGTGCTTAAATATAAAATATATGGCATTGCAAAATAAGCACAATCTAAATCATATATATGTATGTATGAAAATATAAATGCCACTTGAAATTTGGTGTATACATATATAGAAAAATAAATTATGAGTATCCAAAAAGAATTTTTATTGAAATCATGTGTGTCTCATACCTACCACCCTATTCATACACATGATAAAAGATAGTCATTAAGGCATATAAGGCATGTTCACCCAACCATCTGCCCTTAGAGGGTAGGGGTTTTCAAAAATATGATTCGAAAATATTTTTAACATATTTGAAACTCTACCAATTGAAGAATAATTAACTAGTTTAAAATAATTTTAAAAAACTATTACGAAATCCTTCAAATAAGGGAAAAAACAAATATATATCCATGAAACATGTAAGTTGTCACTTAAAATCTATAAAGCTCAAAAATGTGCTCGTGAAACAAAGTCATGAGTAAACAAAGTAATGTGAGCGCACAAGAGTAATGTAAATAGCATATTTATGAAATAAATCAATAAGGCTCAAAACAAACATGAAAATCCATCAAAACTAAAATTTTCATCAAAATAAACAAGCATCATATACATACATATCTCAAATACAAATGAGTCCATAATAGAATTTCGCATGAAGGTAAGTGACTCAAGAATATACATGTATATCTATTAGTTTTAGACAAAAATAACATATACATGAAGCTAAACATGTAAAAAAAAAATAGGAAAAACAAGTATAAATGAAAGAATAATCAAAACTAGGTTATACATGTGCATGTAATGAGTACAAATGAGTAATAACACACAAACACATAATAATCAAGTGTAGCTCACTACTTGTACAAGTATAAACACAAGTTTTAACGAAAACTATATCTAAATAAGTAATCACCACATGAAGTACAAAACAAACATGATCATTAGGCTAAATGCGCGTGTTTTGAAACTATTATATACATAGTAGTTAAACAATAGTGAGAACATAAAGATATAAATTCATATGAACATGGGTGTATCTCAAAAACTATCTATGTATATCACATGTCTAATAACATTGAATTTAATATAATGAGCATTAAAATCAAAACATGCTAAAAATCATCATTTGGAAAATCATGTAAACTCAAATAGGAGTTAGAGATAGTTACCAAACTATATGAACTATTCTCTAAGTCTCCAAACCATGGTGGTCCTCTCACCAAACTTCCTTGATAGCGATGCATCAATAGGGTATGTCCATCTAACTTCACATGCATCCACCACCAAGGTGAAATCACCTAGAGGGGGGTGAATAGGTGACTAGCTAATCTAATGGTTAATTAATGCGGAATTAAAATAATTTATGCAAACTAAAACTTCTAACGCTAAACACACCAAGTGTAACACAAGAGTGTAGCCGGATTTTCCGTGAAGGGCTCTGGACTAACTCCTCAAGATTCCTCTAGATAAGAGTTAAGGTGCCGCTTTGGCTCTTTTGGTTGAATACAAGTGTTAGCAAACAAACCCCAAGCATATAACTATTAAGCACAAAGTATATCAAGCATATAAAGATAAAGACAATATAAGCATGCAAGATATAAATACAAGTAAGAGATAGAGAGAGCAATCGCAAGCACGGAAGAATTGTTTCGAGGTTCGAGTACACTTGATCTACGTCCCCGCCTTCAACACTTGAAGAATTTCCACTAAAATCGATCCCACCGGATCACTTGGTGCTGCAACACCTACAAGGAGTTCCCACTATAACTCTTGGACTCTCTAGTCCCTTCACTCGTTCCCGCAAGAACTACACACCACAAGTACGCAAGCTTGCCGAGGCCGCACCTCTACAAAGAGCTCTCACTAGAACTCGAAACAATCGCGAACACACAAGTCCGCCTCCTTAAAGCAAAGATGTAAACTTTGGTGATCTAAACACTTTGATCACCTTAAATCCACTCACAACAAAGATCCCTATAGGATAGGTATAGTGATCGGGTAAAACCGCGCACAAAAAGTGTATGTTTTGAAGTTAAGATTTAAAGTGTGTGTACTTTGGCTTCCTCGACACTTCCGTTATAGCATAGAGGCTAAAACGAGTCGAATCCATAAGGATGGGAGGCGATAGAAGCTTTACCGGTTGATTCACGTGTTTGTTAAAGATTCTTCAAAGTTTTAAAGAATGAAAAGAAAAGAAAAAAAAGAATGGAAAGAGAAGTGTACGGTGAAAACAAAGAAGTGGGAAACATAAAAAGAATGATTTTTGTTGTTTTGTTTATATCTAAAATAAAGTGAAAGAAAAAGAAAACCCATGGCTACTAACTACTAATGACTCCACCAACATGCTAACCTCTTAGTGATAGTTGCCTCACATGTACCATTGGCCATCACTAGTCCTTGTTTCAAGAGCTATTCAAAGTATGACCCATATGTAACTCATCACAACCCAACTCTACAAAACAAGTTCAAGCTATACTTAAACCATCAAAACTAAAAGTAAGCATGGAGTAAAGTAATGTTAGCTTGTTAGTGGTTAGGAAGTTAGAGTTAGATCCATCATCATGAGCCATCAATGGCTCTTGCAAGAGAAAGACCAAGTAGAGGCTATTAGATTCATGTGGATTATCATAAAAAAAAGTTAGAATAGTTGGTGGTTAGTAGTTAGTGCCATGAGAGAAAAGATTAGCTACACATGTAAAAGAGATTAGAGAGAAGAAAACATAGAGAGGTAAAGATAGCACCTTTCATAGATTGTCACCTTCTATTACAAGCGCTCTTACATTCCAAGCATGAACCACTCTCTCTCTCCCTATTACAAGATCTAAAACAAAATGAAAAATACAATGGGGAAGAAGAAGAACTAACCTAACCTAAACTAAACTACAACATAGAATGAAAAACTACCCTAAACTCTGTATGTATCCCTTCTATGGAACCCAGAGGGGTATTTATAGCCACCAGGGAAGAGGAGGGCCAGGGGACAAACCCTGGCCCGAAGCGCGGCCGCAGCCGCGGCCGTCCTGGGGCCGCACGCGCGGCGCTTCGAGCCGCGCGCAGTCCCGTCTGTCCCCTGTCAGGCCCTGTGCCCAGTTTTGATTTTGCAGCCCCTAGTTTTGATGAATCAGCTCCTCTAGGTCAATGGCTATCTTTAATAGGCCTTTAATCACCAATTAAATGGTGATTTAGGGTCTTCTTCTTCAATGCACACCATGGACCTAGAATCAAGCAAGCAAAACTTTATTAGCAAAATTTAATATGAAATCAATGTGAATATGTGATACAAATTATACAAAGTTAGAGACTAATCACACCCCCACACTTATCTTTTGCTCGTTCCGAGCAAAACAAAAAACTAAGGAATTATTACACCACTTTCGCAGGTAACGCGATTGCACTGAGCATATGCAACAAGCCGTTAAACCTCTAAGTTTCCCCCAGAGGAGGAGTTTTGTCTCCTGAGGGTTTTCAGCGGATTACACCCACAAAATCCATAAAGAAAGAAATCAAATGTTAGTATTTTGAAAACACATTTTGAAATAGAGAAAAGTGTTGAAATATTTTTGCGAAAATATAAGTGACCTAAGGTCATAGGTTAACCAGAAATTGTTCTTTCTTAAACTAAGTCAAAATGCAAAAAATCTTATTATAAGTAAATGTAAGAATTTAAAATTGAATTGACTCTTTGATCTTTCATAAAACTCTTAGGAAAATATGCACTTTGTGAACTGTGAAGATTTTTGGGATATCGACTCAAACTTCATGCCATTTATATTATATATATATTTTTTTATATTATTTTTTTCTTTTTTCTTCCCTTAGTTTTCTTAGGCTTTCTTATTTACCCGAGTAGTGAGCCTTTAGCCGGTGACTCCCAAACCAGATGGTCTTAGGGCACCAGACGAGAAAACATCCCTCGGACTTAAGGACTCGAGTAAACAAGGCCACAAAACTAAAGGGGAGTATTTTATTTTTGTCCACCATTTTAGGTGTGAATAATCATGCTTCCTGAGGCATAATTACCCAACTTCAATAGTGGTTTTTATTTTTTATTTTTTTTGAATATATATTTTTTATGGCATTTTCAGTCTTTGTTTCAATCTCAAAAATTGTGTAAGTGTGGAGCGCATAAATCTAAGGCAAAAAATTCAAGATCAAATTATCTTTTCAATTTTACTTTCTTATCCTAAAATTTAAACAAGATCTATTATTTTGACTCGGTTTAAAATTTCATAATTTTAAGGTCTTCCTAATTCCTAAGATAATCTTAATTTTCTTAAAAATAAATCAAAACCTATTTTTCTTATTTCAAAAAGTTTTGTAAAAAGCAAAGAAAGTTTTTATATAAAAGATTTTTTTTTGATTGATTAAAAAGAAGTGTAAAAGAAAGAAAATATAAAACTAACTACGTTAGTGAACCTTCCCCCACACTTATCTCATGCATGGTCTTCAATGCATTGTGAATGTGTAAATACATGAAACAAATAGAGAGGGAAGGAAGATTACCTCAAGGGGGTGGCTCTGGTGGTGGTCGAATTGGGCCAAGCGTTGCGACCCAATCAAGATATCGTGGATCATCCAGAAATCCACCAAAGACCTCTCTAATATGACCCCAGAAAAGAATGATGGATTGAATGGTCTTATTGAAAAATTTATCCCCATCTAATTTCCAATTTTCAAAAATAATTACTGAGTCATTTTTGTCAACATTCTTATCCAACAATGAAGTGTGATTTTGAGAGATGATTGATTTAGACTCAATTGGAACAGGAACAAAAACCGATACTGACTCGGGAATTTGACTCAGATCAAGTCGAGAATCAACAATGAGAGTCGAAATTGGTTCAAAAATAGGGTCCAAACCAAAGAATTGATGTTCACACACTTTTCCCATAAATGAAGTGTGATCATAAGAGATTGGTGATTCCATTTCACAGTGTAACACCCCATCCTCAGAATACGTACACAGTTATATGTCCTGATTTTTGGAGCGTATTTTTTATTTTATTTTCTGTTATTTAAATTCTTACTCATATAGCAGTACTGCATGATTTGACCTTTTGGTAATAAGATTTGACCAATTTCAGTTTCAAATATTATTTTTTAATATTCTTGATTTTTCACGATTTTCTGGAATTTTTCAGAATTTAATTGTAAATCTTCAAAACCGGTGTCGACCAGTGTCGCTGACCGACTTTCAGATTTTTAATTTACGAATAGAGTTGAAAATATTAAAACGGCTTTCACAATATTTCTTAAAATCATGTTTTCTATTTAAATGAATTTTTTTAGAATTTTCAGATTTTATCAAAAATCCAGCCTATCCGGTGTAGACACCGTTCACAGTGGATTCCAGGATTTTTATTTTGAAAATAAAATTGAATTTCTGAAAACTGATTTCACTAAAAATCTTAAAATAATATTTATTATTTTTGAGAATTTTTGGGAGACTTTTTGAGATACTTCAATTTTTGGACTTTTCCGGAGTTTTCAGTATTTTCCCAGATACCGGGAATTTATCCAAATATTCAACTTTTCTCTTTTTTCCATTTTCTCTCTCCTTCCTCAGACGCGAGTTTCACCAACTGGATTCTGCATTTAATGCAGAGATCCTCTCCATGCTGCATTTAATGCACTGCTAATCAATTCCAATCAAGTCATTATGACTTTTGTCCTTTTGTTAAAACGCAGCTTTTGCACCTTCCCTGGACGCTGAGATAATCCCCGCGTCTGGCTTTTTTTTTGCCCAGACGCGGATTTATTTCATGAGGACGCAGGATTTATTTCATGGACGCAAGTCCCATTGTGTAGCCTCTTTTGATTGGATGGCCTTATTATATTATTATTTTCCCCATTATATAATCACCCCACTTCCTTCTCTCTCTTCACTTTTTCTCTTCTTCTTCCTTGTTTCCTACAGCCACCAACAGAGAGCAAGGAAAACAGCCCCAAGCTCCCTTTGGCCACCCATTTCTCCACCATTTTTCCTTCATTTTCACCACAAATTCCACCATCATTCTCTCCTCCATCTCCTCCTCCATTTCCAACAACTACACCATCTTCTTCAACCTCTTTTCACCAAGAAACATCAAAGAAACCCATCCTCTCCATCAAATTCACCACCATCTCCACCACCACCTGCACCACCGTAGCCACCACCAAGCATACCATCTTCACCTCCTCGTCATCCTCTTTCCGACGAACTATAGATTCATCCTCCGAAACATCGTTTGCAAAATCCCATTTTTTCAAGTTGAACTATACTTGCACCTTCAACCTCTCTCCTTCTCTTTTAAGGCCGGCCACCTCCTTTGGATTGGGGGCCGTGCTCTTTTTCATCATCGGCAAGACTCTAGGGCCGGTACCCTCCTTTTGGATTGGGGCCGGGCTTTTCTTCGTCGGCAATATCGCCGTAGATTATTCCGCTAATCGTTCGCGATTATTCCGGTAATCGTTTTGGTGATAATTGACGACCACTTTAACAAAGAACTTATCCTCACTTGGTATTTTTCTCCCGGGGCGTCGGACGCATCAAAGGAACATTTTTAGGCGAGTAACTTTACTCGCCAAGACATGGATAACTTATTTTTATACTGGTATTTTTATATCAACAACCACAACCCTCAAAAATTAGTTCTGCTCTCAGTTTGTCCTCTGTTAGTCGACTTGATCCAGTTATTAGTCGACTTGAAACCTTATTAGTCGACTACTTCCTTGTCTCAAGTCAACTAGCTTCTTTGAGACGCGACCCTATGAGACGCGGCCTTATTAGTCGACTACCCCTTTATCCCTAGTCGACTAACTTTTTCCTGAAGACGCGACCCTATGAGACGCGGCCTTATTAGTCGACTACCCCTTTATCCCTAGTCGACTAACTTTTTCCTGAAGACGCGACCCTATGAGACGCGACCTTATTAGTCGACTTGGCCTTCCTCTATAGTCGACTAACTCCTTCGTAAGTCGACTACTTGCCTCTCCCTAGTCGACTAACTTTGGCTGTCTGCTGTGGTTAATCACTTCCTTGAATATGGACCTTATCCTTGGGACTTGTATTATATATTGTTATTACATGACTTGTCACTTGACGAATATCACCTCTTGTCATGCTATCTCTTGACACCAGGCATGATACACTTGACTCTTGTAATTATCATGATAACGGGAATGATAACCGGACATCATGTTTTACAAACTTGAATTACGTAATAGTACACATCGTACTCCTGATACTCCTGTCTTCATAATATTCCTGACTTGCTCCTACTCATTCCCAAAATCGGATAATTATCTAAAGAACTCATAAAATGAGACAACTTACATCGGGTCGGGGGGAAACATGCGGCTATCAATATATGTTCATGTTTACAGTGGCACTAGGTATGTTGTGCAACTAAATTTTAGGTCTGACCTGTGGGCCTCCAGGTGACCGAGGGGAGTGCTGGCTCCCTCATTCCTGGTACCATCTTGATATGGGCATTCCATAAGACCCTCCTGTACGCCTTGCGGCTGGTTCTGAGCACCAGTAACCGGGCAAGCACGGGACCCACTGTAAACATCGTTCGTTGATACCCCCGTTGGTTTCCAATAACAGCCTCGATTTACTCCTATGTGGATGCATGTGTGCTGGGACGCTATTACACATACCTAGACATATAGGTAGATCGAGTAATAAGTATAAATATAAAAATGGCAGAAATAGATTTATTCAGGCCCTATTACCTTCATTTTGTGTCTCCATTTCATGTTTACTGTACACGTACACTCAACACAGTTTTTGATGTTTAATACTGTTTGATCATATCAACACATGCATATACTTATCTCTTCATGACATTTGGCTTTCACCTGCATATTTGTTAGGGAGTTCTGACTCCCTTGAACTCGCATGTTCAGGTTCTGAAGCGTGGACTGAAGTGGAGCCCTCCACTGAAGGTCAAGCCTATTTCTCGGAGCAAGCTGATTTGTCCTAGCTCCTTCCGTTCCTGAATCCTTCTGCTAGCTCGGGGATTTTCTTCTCAGCCCGTGAGCACCTTTTGTTGTACAAATTGTAATTCTTACTTTTGTATCTAGCGGTGATATAATGAACATGTGCTAACATATCCCGCTCTGTGATAACTTTGTAATCCTTATGTTGGAATGTATATTGCCACGTGCTTCCGTACTCTTTTACTTGCCTGTACTGATGCTTAGCGTATATACGTGAGGGTATTTCCGACCTGCGTATGTACATCGCAGTAACGTCTCCGTACCCGCCGGATCGGGGCGTTACAGGTTGGTATCAGAGCCCAGGCTCTCACACCTACAGTACAGCCAAATTGCAAATTAATGGGATCTTAAATTGCAGTTGGGATGCATGAGTTTCGGTTAAACATTCCAACTACAAAGTTATCTATTTCTTCTTGATATTCCTTCCCTTGATTCCTAAAGTCCATCTATCTTCTGCTTTCACTCCTCTTTTCAGACATCTTTTACCAACATAGATATGGATAGAAGGGCAGGACGTAGAAACTTCGGGCAGCCACAGGATGGACCCACAGGGGGAAATGCTGATATTCTTAGGGTTATCCAGAATATGGTGGAGAATCAACAAAGGCAGACCGAACTCCTTCGGCAAGGATTGATAACAGCTCCTCAGGAACGAAGGCCGGGCAACGTGTCAGACTTCAGGCGGTTGCAGCCGGCAATATTTACAGGAGGAGAAAGACCGCTAGATGCTGAGCAATGGCTAATCGACACCACAGATCTCTTGAAGGCAGCAAGGGTTCCAGAGGAAGATCAGGTGGAGGTCGCCAAGATACAGCTAAAGGATGTGGCTAGAAACTGGTGGCTAGCTGAAGAAGCGAGACTGGAAAAACCCATCACTTGGGACCAGTTCTCTAAGAGCTTTTATGATAGATTATTCCCTACCACAGCTCAAAAGGAGATGGAAGAACAATTCATCCGACTTCAACAATGGAATCGATCTGTTGATGAATATGCTGCTGAGTTCTTAAGGCTGAGTCGTTTTGCTCCATATATGATAGCTGACGAGGAGAAACGGGCAAGCAGATTTCAGCAGGGCTTACAAATGGATATTCAAGTCCTTTTGATTCTCCAACAGCTGAAAACATATTCCCAGGTCCTCACTGTAGCTCGAGAGGTGGAACGAGGATTGGAGAAGAAGAACCTTGATCAGAGGAGGAGTCAGGCCATGAAGAGGCCATTTCAGCAACTGGGCAGAGGAGGTCCAGTCAGGACTGCAAAAGTCCCAATGGTTAGAAGACCATTTCGATCAGCCCCTCTTCAGATAACTCGACCACTTCCTTTATGTGATTATTGCCAGAGGACAGGCCACACGCATCAGGAGTGCCGTAGGGCCAACGGATTATGCCTGGCATGTGGATCTGGTGATCACACAATAGAAGGCTGTCCCCATAAGAGAACAGGGGTGATGAATTGAACCCTACCAGCACTTCCTGCACCTATTGGTCAGAGGAACCCATGGCCGATAGTCGGAAGGGCCCCTCTCCCTCCACAACAATGGGTTTTTCGCCCAGCTCCAAGGGGAGGAAGAACAATAGCAGGTCGTGGAAGAGGACGGGCCTACAACTTGACAGCGGAAGAGGCCCAAACTTCTGGAGAAGTGGTGACAGGTAAGATCATGGTGCACTCTAAACCTGTCTTAGCCCTCTTTGATTCTGGCGCTTCTCATTGTTACATATCAGATAGTTTCATTGCTTTGAACTTTATACCTGTTGAATATTTAGACCACCAGTGGGAGATTAGTACCGGTAATGGGGTAGTCATCTCTAACAGAATTTGTGTAGATTGTCCGGTGGAACTGTGTAACAGGACATTAGCAGTGGATATGCTCATACTAGACACTAAAGGGTACGACGTAATCTTAGGCATGACTTGGCTCAGCAAATACCATGCGGTCATTGATTGTCGAAACAAGAAAGTCATTTTCAGAATACCGCTTCAGCCTGAGTTCCAATTTGAAGGAGAACATAAACCTGCCAAGGGTAAAACACAGATGACTGCTGCTGAGATCCAGAAAAAGAGAGTACCAGTTTGGAATGAGTTTCCAGAAGTATTTAATGAAATCTCAGAACTTCCACCCGATAGAGTAATTGAGTTCTCCATTGATATCATTCCGGGCACAGTCCCAATATCTAAGGCTCCATACAGAATGGCGCCCACTGAATTAGAAGTTCTAAAGAAGCAGTTACAAGAATATTCTGACAAGGATTGATTAGACCAAGTACTTCACCGTGGGGATCTCCAGTGCTATTGGCCAACAAGAAAGATGGTGGTAAGCAGTTTATGTATAGACTACAGAGAATTAAACAAGGTTACCATCAAGAATAAGTATCCTTTACCAAGAATTGATGACCTTTTTGATCAACTTCATGGGGCCCGGGTGTTTTCAAAGTTGGATTTACAATCAGGTTATCACCAACTGAAAGTGAAGAAAGAAGATATTCCGAAGACAGCATTCCGAACTCGCTATGGTCCTTACGAGTTTCTAGTCATGCCCTTCGGAGTAACCAATGCCCCAGCTGTCTTTATGGATTTGATGAACCGAGTTTTCTTGCCATATTTGGACCAGTTTGTCGTGGTGTTCATCGATGATATCTTGATATATTCTAAGAATGACAGAGAGCATGCAGAACACTTGAGAATATTGCTACAGACTCTCCGGCATGAACAACTTTATGCAAAGGAAAGCAAGTGTGAGTTCTGGTTAGACCGTATAGCTTTCTTGGGTCACGTAGTTTCGGAAGAAGGAATTTCAGTCGACCCTAACAAGATCCAGGCAGTAAAAGATTGGCCAATCCCCAGGACAGTAACAGAAATTAAAATCTTTATTGGATTAGCCGGATATTACAGAAGATTTGTCCAAGACTTCTCCAAAATCGCAGCCCCATTAACAAAACTCATCAGAAAAGGGGAAAGGTACCTATGGTCAGAAGAATGTACTGCAGCATTTGAGCAATTAAAGGAAAGACTAATTTCAGCTCCAATCTTGAAGACTCCCTCGGGAACAGGAGGGATGGTTATATATAATGATGCATCCGGAAAAGGCCTAGGATGTGTATAATGCAGCATGGTCATGTCATAGCTTATGCATCTAGGCAATTGAAACCACATGAGAGAAATTACCCAACCTATGACTTAGAACTGGCGGCGGTAATTTTTGCATTAAAGATCTGGAGACACTACCTTCTGGGGGACAAAGTATTAATCTATACTGATCATAAGAGCCTTAAGTATATCTTCACACAGAAAGAATTAAACATGAGGCAAAGGCGGTGGCTTGAATTGATGGCCGACTATGACATAGACTTACAGTACCATCCCGGTAAGGACAATACAGTCCCAGATGCATTAAGCAGGAGACCAGAGAACAAAGTATTATTACAACTTACTCAACAGAAGGAATTGCTTCGGGAAATCATGAAGTTGGACTTGATGCTAATACAAGGAGCAGATGAGTCAGGTCAACTAATGACCTTCCAGATTCAACCGACCCTGATAAATGAAATTAAGGAAGCCCAAAAGGGAGACCCCAGACTACAGAAATTCAGGGCTCAAGTAGAAGCTGGATTAGAACTGATATCCGTATTCATTCGGATGATGCACTTTATTTTGGTAACAGAATCTGTGTACCACAAGGGGAGGTTCGGCAGAAAGTTTTGGCAGAGGCTCACAATTCGGCTTATTCCATACACCCAGGAGGAAATAAAATGTATCAAGACATGAAGCAGAAGTTTTGGTGGAATGCCATGAAGAGGGAGATAGCCAGTATGTGGCAAAGTGCTTGATTTGTCAGCAAATAAAGGTAGAACATCAGAGAAAGCTGGACTTCTACAACCGTTGCCGATACCTGAATGGAAGTGGGAACATATCACCATGGATTTTGTTACAGCTCTACCCCGCAGTCCTAAGGGTAACAATGCAGTATGGGTGATCGTTGACCGCCTCACAAAGGCAGCTCACTTTTTACCTTTCAGAGTAGGTCAGTCAACAGAAATTCTTGCAGATAAATATATGAAAGAAATTGTTCGTCTACATGGGGTTCCAGTTAGCATCGTGTCAGATAGAGACACGAGATTCCGATCACATTTCTGGGAAAGTCTCCAAGAAAATTTAGGGACTCGTCTGAAATTCAGTACCTCATATCACCCCCAGACAGATGGACATTCTGAACGAACTATCCAAATCCTTGAAGACATGCTACGAGCCTGCATGATAGAATTTAAAGGGTCATGGGAAGACTATATTCATTTGGTAGAATTCTCTTATAATAACAGCTATCAGGCCAGTATCAAGATGGCACCATTTGAAGCACTATATGGCAGGAAATGCAGGTCGCCAATATGTTGGGATGAAGTTGGCGAAAGAAGACTGATGGACCAGATATTCTAGTTCAGACAACAGATAAAGTCCGAATTATCAGAGATCATCTCCGGGCAGCACAGAGCCGACAGAAGAATTGGGCAGAAACAAATAGAAGACCGTTAGAATTCAGAACAAGTGATCATGTATTTTTGAAGATATCACCCACCAAAGGGGTAATTCGGTTCGGTACTCGTGGAAAACTTAGTCCGAGATACATCGGCCCATTCGAAATTTTGGATCGTGTGGGAGATGTGGCTTACCAATTGGCATTACCGCCATCTTTAGAAGGAGTACACAATGTATTCCATGTATCACAGTTGAGGAAGTATGTCAAGGATGAAAGTCACATTCTAGATCACTTAGAATTAGAACTACAACCAGATCTATCCTACAAGGAACGGCCGATAGCCATTCTGGGCAGAAGTGTCAAAACATTGAAAAATCGGGCAATACCATTGGTACTGGTTTCCTGGAATAGGCATGCCCCAGGAGAAGCTACATGGGAAGAGAGGATATTATTCGTGAACGTTACCCCCAACTCTTTCCATCTTAGTTGGTAAAATTCCTTACCCATATTCTTGTCTGCCTTCACATCCCCATTATCGAAATTTTGAGGACGAAATTTTTTGATAAGGTGGATGGATTGTAACACCCCATCCTCAGAATACGTACACAGTTATATGTCCTGATTTTTGGAGCGTATTTTTTATTTTATTTTCTGTTATTTAAATTCTTACTCATATAGCAGTACTACATGATTTGACCTTTTTGGTAATCAGATTTGACCGATTTCAGTTTCAAATATTATTTTTTAATATTCTTGATTTTTCATGATTTTCTGGAATTTTTCAGAATTTAATTGTAAATCTTCAAAACCGGTGTCGACCAGTGTCGCTGACCGACTTTCGGATTTTTAATTTACGAATGGAGTTGAAAATATTAAAATGGCTTTCACAATATTTCTTAAAATCATGTTTTCTATTTAAATGAATTTTTTTAGAATTTTCAGATTTTATCAAAAATCCAGCCTATCCGGTGTAGACACCGTTCACAGTGGATTCCAGGATTTTTATTTTGAAAATGAAATTGAATTTCTAAAAATCGATTTCACTAAAAATCTTAAATAATATTTATTATTTTAAGAATTTTTGGGAGACTTTTTGAGATACTTCAATTTTTGGACTTTTCCGGAGTTTTCAGTATTTTCCCAGATACCGGAATTTATCCAAATATTCCACTTTTCTCTTTTTCCCATTTTCTCTCTCCTTCCTCAGACGCGAGTTTCACCAACTGGATTCTGCATTTAATGCAGAGATCCTCTCCATGCTGCATTTAATGCACTGCTAATCAATTCCAATCAAGTCATTATGACTTTTGTCCTTTTGTTAAAACGCAGCTTTTGCACCTTCCCTGGACGCTGAGATAATCCCCGCGTCTGGCTTTTTTTTTTTGCCCAGACGCGAATTTATTTCATGAGGACGCAGGATTCATTTCATGGACGCAAGTCCATTGTGTAGCCTCTTTTGATTGGATGGCCTTATTATATTATTATTTTCCCCATTATATAATCACCCCACTTCCTTCTCTCTCTTCACTTTTTCTCTTCTTCTTCCTTGTTTCCTACAGCCACCAACAGAGAGCAAGGAAAACAGCCCCAAGCTCCCTTTGGCCACCCATTTCTCCACCATTTTTCCTTCATTTTCACCACAAATTCCACCATCATTCTCTCCTCCATCTCCTCCTCCATTTCCAACAACTACACCATCTTCTTCAACCTCTTTTCACCAAGAAACATCAAAGAAACCCATCCTCTCCATCAACTTCACCACCATCTCCACCACCACCTGCACCACCGTAACCACCACCAAGCATACCATCTTCACCTCCTCGTCATCCTCTTTCCGACGAACTATAGATTCGTCCTCCGAAACATCGTTTGCAAAATTCCATTTTTTCAAGTTGAACTATACTTGCACCTTCAACCTCTCTCCTTCTCTTTTAAGGCCGGCCACCTCCTTTGGATTGGGGGCCGTGCTCTTCTTCATCATCGGCAAGACTCTAGGGCCGGTACCCTCTTTTTGGATTGGGGCCGGGCTTTTCTTCGTCGGCAATATCGCCATAGATTATTCCGCTAATCGTTCGCGATTATTCCGGTAATCGTTTTGGTGATAATTGACGACCACTTTAACAAAGAACTTATCCTCACTTGGTATTTTTCTCCCGGGGCGTCGGACGCATCAAAGGAACATTTTTAGGCGAGTAACTTTACTCGCCAAGACATGGATAACTTATTTTTATACTGGTATTTTTATATCAACAACCACAACCCTCAAAAATTAGTTCTGCTCTCAGTTTGCCCTCTGTTAGTCGACTTGATCCAGTTATTAGTCGACTTGAAACCTTATTAGTCGACTACTTCCTTGTCTCAAGTCGACTAGCTTCTTTGAGACGCGACCCTATGAGACGCGGCCTTATTAGTCGACTACCCCTTTATCCCTAGTCGACTAACTTTTTCCTGAAGACGCGACCCTATGAGACGCGGCCTTATTAGTCGACTACCCCTTTATCCCTAGTCGACTAACTTTTTCCTGAAGACGCGACCCTATGAGACGCGACCTTATTAGTCGACTTGGCCTTCCTCTATAGTCGACTAATTCCTTCGTAAGTCGACTACTTGCCTCTCCCTAGTCGACTAACTTTGGCTGTCTGCTGTGGTTAATCACTTCCTTGAATATGGACCTTATCCTTGGGACTTGTATTATATATTGTTATTACATGACTTGTCACTTGACGAATATCACCTCTTGTCATGCTATCTCTTGACACTAGGCATGATACACTTGACTCTTGTAATTATCACGATAACGGGAATGATACCGGACATCATGTTTTACAAACTTGAATTACGTAATAGTACACATCGTACTCCTGATACTCCTGTCTTCATAATATTCCTGACTTGCTCTTACTCATTCCCGAAATCGGATAATTATCTAAAGAACTCATAAAATGAGACAACTTACATCGGGTCGGGGGAAAACATGCGGCTATCAATATATGTTCATGTTTATAGTGGCACTAGGTATGTTGTGCAACTAAATTTCCGGTCTGACCTGTGGGCCTCCAGGCGACCGAGGGGAGTGCTGGCTCCCTCATTCCTGGTACCATCTTGATAAGGGCATTCCATAAGACCCTCCTGTACGCCTTGCGGCTGGTTCCGAGCACCAGTAACGGAACGTCATGGACCGTGGTCCCGGGCAAGCACGGGACCCACTGTAAACATCGTTCGTTGATACCCCCGTTGGTTTCCAATAACAGCCTCGATTTACTCCTATGTGGATGTATGTGTGCTGGGACGCTATTACACATATCTAGACATATGGGTAGATCGAGTAATAAGTATAAATATAAAATGGCAGAAATAGATTTATTCAGGCCCTATTACCTTCATTTTGTGTCTCCATTTCATGTTTACTGTACACGTACACTCAACACAGTTTTTGATGTTTAATACTGTTTGATCATATCAACACATGCATATACTTATCTCTTCATGACATTTGGCTTTCACCTGCATATTTGTTAGGGAGTTCTGACTCCCCTGAACTAGCATGTTCAGGTTCTGAAGCGTGGACTGAAGTGGAGCCCTCCACTGAAGATCAAGCCTATTTCTCGGAGCAAGCTGATTTGTCCTAGCTCCTTCCGTTCCTGAATCCTTCTGCTAGCTCGGGGATTTTCCTCTCAGCCCGTGAGCACCTTTTGTTGTACAAATTGTAATTCTTACTTTTGTATCTAGCGGTGATATAATGAACATGTGCTAACATATCCCGCTCTGTGATAACTTTGTAATCCTTATGTTGGAATGTATATTGCCACGTGCTTCCGTACTCTTTTACTTGCCTGTACTGATGCTTAGCGTATATACGTGAGGGTATTTCCGACCTGCGTATGTACGTCGCAGTAACGTCTCCGTACCCGCCGGATCAGGGCGTTACACACAGCGTAATTGTACAGGATTCAATGTTGACACCGGAATAGAGAAAAAAATCTGGTAAAGATATCGGAGTCATTATTGAATCAAAAAGTGAAATAGAATTACTAACATGAGGTTCAGGATCACATTCAGTTCGGTTTCAATTTCAGGAAAGGGATAACTTACCAGAATATCCAGGTGATTTTCATAACTTGGAGTGTGGTCAAGTTCAAATGTGCGGTCTGAAATTGAATCTGGATTTCCAAAATGACATGATTCATGGGTCCAATCAGTAGAGTTAGGGATATAAGGATCGGTCAAAGGTTGACAAGAAAGACTTTTCTCGCTCTCATTGATCAATTCGCTCATAAGTGAGTCTAACCTGCTGATAGGCCGGGTAATAGAATTTGGATTTGGAATCATGTCTTCCATACTCTTTGCAATTGGTTCTTCGTGAAAAGATGAGTATGGAAGTCAATTTTGGAAATTATGGTGAAATTGTGAGTCTACTGGATTTTTTGATTGCTGCTCGGACTCACGCAAGGGTTCTATACTCAAGTCCAGTATTGATGGTTGTTCATTTTGAATAGGTGATACTGGAAAAGATGAGTAGGACTCTTGAAAATGTGGTTGAGATGATGAGTCCAACATGTTCTGCATTTTATCACAAGGACTTCCAACGCTTTTCTAGCTCAGATTCTTCTTCAATTGGATGCTCTAGAAAAGGAGTATGTGGAGTTTGATGTGGAAAGGATTGTGAATTGAGCAAAATTTGCATTTGTTATAGGGACTCTTCTATACTCCTTTCCAAATCAGATTTTTCTTCGGGTTGGAACAGGAAAAGGAGTATATGAACCAAATCGGGGAATGAACTTTGTGAAAATTGTAGACAAGTTGGTTGAAAGTTTGACTCAGGGGAGTGGAATCCCCATGGACTCTGTGAAGAGTAGAAATTATTTTGAAAATCTTGGTTATAGGATTAGAGTTATGGGTCATATTGAATCGGATAATCCCAACTCGGCATATATTGTTGGTTCATGTTGTACATAGCCGGGTTGGAGTTATCCGAGTCAAATGAGGTTGGAGTGAAATATGGATTCATATTTGGATTAAAAGAATTATTGTTGTTAAAATCCATTTCACAATATACAAAAAAAAAAAAACAATCAATCAAATAAACAAAGAAAAAGAAAAAGAAAAAGAAAAAGAAAACAAGCCTATGCTAGGGTTGACTTAGACCTAGACGACTCCTAACTGGTTAGACTGTCCCCGGGGGTCTATTGTTGGAAGCTGACCACGAGTTAATCGGCCAGGTAGGGGCAAGATCAGTGGGAGGTATCCGTGCCGGAGCAACGGGCCTAATTATGCCAACCACTGTTCTTCGAGGTTTCACCTCTCAATCCCCAACCTTAGACACCGATTTAGCAAAGAGTTAAATTCTAACAATTTCCTCCTTAGGTCAATCTCCTAAATGAGTCCGAGAGATGTTCCTAGGGGCCAACGTCTAGCAATTTTTATTAAGGTTTGGGTTGTGTGAGTGGGGAGGTGATTTTTGGGCTAAGGGAGGGTAATAACTTCCCCACCTTATGTTGTCTTGGGTTTTACCCTTAAGTTTAATTTGTGCAAGTGTGCAATATAGATAAGGAGAACACAAAAAAGTGAATAAATCACTGAAATGTTTGTCCTAACTATATGCAACGCAATATGTACACCTCCTACAAGATCACAACAACACAAGAATAAAATATAGTATATTGGAATGAAAATTGACACGTGCCTATATGCAAATGTCTAAACCGTTTTAAAGCATCCAATTACCGTATTTTAATTCTTAATATTATTTACAGTGTACAGGTAATAAAAAAAAATTAGCAGCAGAAAATAAGAATATACAAGAATTACCCGACCACACTTGAGCAAGTGTGGACTTCTGCAATGCTAAAACTTTAACCTGCACACCAAAAACAAAGAAGAAAGGTTAACAAGAACGTGAAATCAAACCGTTCCCATCCCCGGCAACGGCGCCAAAATTTGATCGGGGTAAAACCGCGCACAAAAAGTGTATGTTTTGAAGTTAAGATTTAAAGTGTGTGTACTTTGGCTTTTTCGATACTTCCGTTATAGCATAGAGGCTAAAACGAGTCGAATCCACAAGGATGGGAGGCGATAGAAGTTTTACCGGTTGATTCACGTGTTTGTTAAAGATTCTTCAAAGTTTTAAAGAATGAAAAGAAAAGAAAAGAAAAGAAAGAATGGAAAGAGAAGTGTACGGTGAAAAAAAGAAGTGGGAACATAGAAAAGAATGATTTTTGTTTTTTGTTTATATCTAAAATAAAGTGAAAGAAAAAGAAAACCCATGGCTACTAACTACTAATGACTCCACCAACATGCTAACCTCTTAGTGATAGTTGCCTCACATGTATCATTGGCCATCACTAGTCCTTGGTTCAAGAGCTATTCAAAGTATGACCCATATGTAACTCATCACAACCCAACTCTACAAAACAAGTTCAAGCTATACTTAAACCATCAAAACTAAAAGTAAGCATGGAGTAAAGTAATGTTAGCTTGTTAGTGGTTAGGAAGTTAGAGTTAGATCCATCATCATGAGCCATCAATGGCTCTTGCAAGAGCAAGACCAAGTAGAGGCTATTAGATTCATGTGGATTATCATAAAAAAAGTTAGAATAGTTGGTGGTTAGTAGTTAGTGCCATGAGAGAAAAGATTAGCTACACATGTAAAAGAGATTAGAGAGAAAAAATATAGAGAGGTAAAGAGAGCACCTTTCATAGATTGTCACCTTCTATTACAGGCGCTCTTACATTCCAAGCATGAACCACTCTCTCTCTCTCCCTATTACAAGATCTAAAACAAATGAAAAATATAATGGGGAAGAAGAAGAACTAACCTAACCTAAACTAAACTACAACATGGAATGAAAAACTACCCTAAACTCTGTATGTATCCCTTCTATGGAACCCAGAGGGGTATTTATAGCCACCAGGGAAGAGGGGGGCCAGGGGACAAACCCTGGCCCGAAGCGCGGCCGCAACCGCGGCCATCGTGGGGGCCGCGCGCGGCGCTTCGAGCGCGCGCGCGGTCCCGTCTGTCCCTGTCAGGCCCTGTGCCTAGTTTTAGTTTTGCAGCCCTGGTTTTGATGAATCAGCTCCTGTAGGTCAATGGCTATCTTTAATAGGCCTTTAATCACCAATAAAATGGTGATTTAGGGTCTTCTTCTTCATTGCACACCATGGACCTAGAATCAAGCAAGCAAAGCTTTATTAGCAAAATTTAATATGAAATCAATGTGAAAATGTGATACAAATTATGCAAAGTTAGAGACTAATCATATAGCAATGGATAGCTCAAGTGATTGTGAGAAAAATAAGGATTGAAGATGTGGTGGAAAACACAAGAAAATCACTTTTGAAAACTCTTGATAAACTCTCCTTTTGAATGGAAGTATTTGGCTGTTAAACAAGTGGAGAAAACCTCTTAAAAGGGTAAGAAAAATTAAGTTTAAAACTCTCTAAAAATCTTACTTAAAACAGTCCAAGAAAGCCCCCTTTTATAGGCTAACTAAAAACTAACCGTTGGGGCCAAATCAACAGCCTGGACGACTATCGGTCGACCGCCCAGTCGACCGGCCAACGGTCAGAAATCTGACCGTTGAGCCAGCGGTCGACTGGCCCGGTCGACCGTGGCCTGGAAACAGAGAACAGAACTCTCTGTCAGTCGACCGGCCCTCTAGCCAAACAAGGCGTGCACGTTCTGTGCACGTCGGTCGACCGGGCCGGTCGACCGGCAGAAGCCAAAAACAGGTTTTTCAGGATTTAAAAACTTGGTTTTATATTTAAAATAAAATCCCATAAATCCTCTAAAAATCTACAAAAATAAGTTCAATATATACTTTGATATACAAACATGTCTGAGTAAAATTAAGACATGTTACAAACATTTTGAACTATTTTTATAACTTAGAAAGTTTGGCATAAAACAAATCTGTATTTTTCCAAATAGATTTTTTCAAAACTTCTCCAAATACTAAAATAAGATATTTTAAACACTTTTAAAACATAGAGTGTATGGATATGATCCACTACACATAAATGATGGAATATCTATATTTTTGACAATAAGCACTGAAAATGGTTTTGGTTAAAGACATGTAAACTTTGAATCAAAAACCAAACCGGTATTTTTCCAAATAAAGGCTCTTTTCCAAAATGAAAATTCTTTTATGAAAACACGCCTAAATCTTGTGTGTGAGTGTATATGGTATACTTGAGCAATCCACCAACTATTCTATCCTTTACATTTTATCGAAAACAAAATCTTAACAAAAACAAACCTAGACTCAAGTCTTCACTTGAAGTCTTCGCCTCTTTCTTGACTTAGTCCAAACACGATCCAAAGAGCTAGACTTCTCTAGAGTACTTGATGTGATCTTGATGCATAAGCTCTTGAATCAAACCATGTTAGCTCCAAAACTTGACTTTAAATTCTTTGTTGAAGCTAAACACCTACTAAGATCTTGATCACAAATCTGAGACTAATTAAATACAAGATCATTAGTACTCAAACTACATGAGTTAGTCATCATCAAAACTAGAGTGATGGGCCTTTGGGCAAACAATCTCCCCCTTTTTATGATGACAAAACTCATGGAGTTATATGTGCATGGATTAAAGTAAAGCTTCAAAGAAGCTCCCTCTTAACTCATGCATAACAAAAAAATAAGATATTCAATGAAGCACATGAAACTAAACAAGTATGTATGCATCAACAAGGTGAGAAAAACATGCAAACATCCAGAATCCTTTTTCCAAAAACTTTCACTCCTTTTTGTTTAAACTTTCAAAAACATTTTCTCAAAAACAAGATGTATAAACTCAATATATGCAAAAACTCAAATACTATGCATATATAAACCCAAACTCTTTCCCCCTTTTTGTCAATCATCAACAAAGGGGTTAAAGTAAACACAAAACAATGTACTCCCTCTTTTTGTCCGAAACAACAATCAATAAGGGGTGAAATCAAATCAACCAATAAAGAGATATATGTGATATACATTCATAAAGAGGAAGACGCTAAGTTAACTTCCCTACATACATGCATTACACAAGAAGGGATGACAAGCCCTAACTCACATAACGCATAATATGTAATGCATAAGAGAAGATGTGAAGCTCCCCTACCACGTGTATCGCATAAAGAAGAGTTATCAAGCTCCTCAATATAAGATACACTCAACATGAATCTATATGTAGAAGAGATATTAAGCTCCCCTTGCATATGGCAAGACAAATCAAAACATTTTTAATACAAATTTTGAGATTTACTCAAGGTAATAAAACACATTTTGAGATACCTTTGTATATAACCAAAATTTTATGATTCTAATTGTAAATAAACAATACAAATTTTGAATTCTTCTTAAATCAACAAATCAAGATACACAAGATATAGATACCATATGAAATAGGAAATTTATGATACCAATTGAAATTGAAAATTGAAATTGAAACATTTTTACATTTTGATATCAATGAAAGAAAATATTATGATACCAATTTAAATTTACATTAAATTTTGATACCAATAGATATACATGATAAATTTTGATACCAAGTAGGTAAAACATATTGATACCAAATGAAATTTAAACCAATTCGAAATTGAAACATATTGATACCAATTGAAATATATGGATACCAATTGAAATAAATAGATACAAATTGAAGTTTATTGTACATTAAAAATGCCAATTGAAAATAATGCATTAGTTTATAAAAAGTACCAATTGAGAAATCAATAGAAATTAAGATTTAATTCAAGCTTAGCATAAACATACGTTGTGCTTTAAACATATTATATCTTGTAACTCAAGTACAAGCAAATCATATATATGTATGAAAGAGAATACCAATAGAAATTGGTATTATATGAAATGAAACATACATATATAGAAAACAAAATATGAGTATACGCAAAAATATCAATTGAGATACCATTGAAAATATGATGTGAAACAAATGTATAACTCATAAATAACCACCCTTTTCATGCACAAGATAAAAGATTTTCAATAAGGTATACAAGGCATGCTCGCTCATCCGTCCGCCCTTAACGAGGTTGGTAGGGGTTTTCAAAAATAGAAGTTTGAAAATATTTTAGCATTGAAAACACTACCATATGAAGAATACATAACTAGTTAAAAGTAATTTTTTATAAAACTAGTTAAAGATCCTTCAACATAAATCAAATCATATATATCTCATGAAATATACTAAATACACAAAACAGACACTCGAAATCTATAAAACTCAAAAATGATCATGAATCAAAGCATTGAATAAACAAATGAAGTGTGAGTGTACAAGAGTTATGTAATTAGCATATTCATAAAAATAGTCAATTAGGCTCAAAAACATCAATCATATGAAAAACATGAAAATTCATTTATTAAACAAATATGAAAATCATAAAGATTTTATTTTTCATTTAAAAACAAACTTCAAGGTATATGTATGATTTATCAAAGCTAACAATATGCATACATATCCCAACATAAAAGGAGTCCATAGTATAAATTGCATGAAGGCAAGTGACTCAAGGGCATACATGTATATTTATTAGTTTGAACAAAAATAGCATATACATGAAGTAAAACATGTAAATAGGCAAAACAAGTGTAAATTAGGAAATCATCAAAACTGAGCTATACAAGTGCATATAGTGAGTACAAATGAGCAATGAAGTGCAAACATATATGAATCAATTGTTGCTCACTACTTGTACAAGTATATATATCCAAGTTTTGATAAAAAACTACATCTAAATAAGTATTTACCATATGAAATACAAAGCATGATTATTTTAACAAACACTAACACATGCTAAAAACATCATTATAAATGCTTGTAAATGGAATAGGGTTTAGAGATAGTTACCAAACCAAAGAACTATACTCTAAGTCTCCAAAACATGGTGGTTGTCCCACCAAACCTCCTTGATAGCGGTGCATCAAATGTATGTCAATCAAGTCCATACATCCACCACCAAGGCACCAAATCTCTCACGTCGTGTGAGAGCCCGCACCTACATCAAATACAAAAGGTGGGGACTTTGGTACCCATTTTCTTTTGGGTTTATGAGGTTAGCATTGTAAGGAACCCAAACATTCTTATTAGCAAATTTAAAGTGTTTACCCTATCATAACAAAACTTTGCTAAATGGCCTTTGCGGTCGCAATGTGTACACTTGTACACTATACTATGCACATGTGAATGAGTATGATTATGACGTGCAAAATGTGCATATGCATGTTGTGGGTGATGTGCATGAACGTGTGGAGCTTGTTTCTTTTGAAACAAGGATTCCAATTTAGAATGGTTAAATGCACATTTGCTCAAAGTTGAGCTCAACAATCTATTTTATTTTTCAAAAATTTACTTCATTAGTAGTAGCATGATCAACAACTTTTTCTTTTAGAAACATTAACTTTTTCTTTTCAACAATTTTTCTTTTTAAAGAATTGTTTTCATTCAAAGCAACTTCTTTGTTTTTTTCAACCAAAATGATTTTATTTTTCAAAGCATTTATTTCCTTCAACACATATCATTCATTTTAGAAAGCAAGGAAATATTTTCATTTTTCAAACATTCATTTTCTTTTGAGACATTTTCAAATTTATCTTGTAAAGAATCTTTTTCATTTAACATGGCAGCATATTTGTTTTTCATTTTCTTATTATCTTTTTTAAGCATGTCATATTTTTCTAGAAGTTGTGACAAAATGAAGCAAGTTCATTATAGAACATATCAACATCCTCTTCTAACTCGGATTCGGTGTTTACCTCAAGGGGGTTATCCCCTTAGACCATGTAGCACACGTTGGAAGCTTCACTTTCAACATCCGAGTCGCTCCTCGCATAATATTATTCTTGTTCGCCAAGGGAGATGATGGTGTTCCAAACTACAAAAGTCGAGTCAAGATTAGCAACCCTACATAAATAATCATTATTTAGGGTACTCTTCAAAGCATGGATGGCTTTTGAGTTAGCCTCAATATACTTGCTATTATTAACATATGAATCTTTAGTGGTAGTAAGATAAACATGAATGCCTAGGCCTTTGAGGTACATAGACATCTTAACCTTCCAAGTTGGATGTTAAGAATGTCAAAAGTGGGAGGTGACATGAAATCCATGTGTGTGTACAAATATTGTGATTAGCTATAAAATGAGGATCTTTAACTCAAGGTTATTAGACCCAAATCAAGAGCACGTGGCTCTGATACCAATTGAAATCACCTAGAGGGGAGTTATAGGTGACTAGCTAATCTAATGGTCAATTAATGCGGAATTAAAAATA